>JAVIAB010000156.1:8601819-8861819 GCA_032433765.1 Megaustenia siamemsis | reverse complement strand
TGGTCATGTTTGACACCGTTGTTCTTTGTGAGTTGGACACAGATGGGGGACATGCTCTGGATACCAGTTCCACGTGGGCATTCGTTTGTATGGGGCACATTGAGATGGTAGAGGTGACTTTGGAGTCTGCAGTGACCGGCTCTCAGGCGGAAGCTGATGGTCTGCTGGAATCTCTGTAATTCCGAAATTGCACAACAATATATTACATTTTTTTTAAAGATGGGAAAAGGGTGTGTTAGATAATTTTGTTTCTTTGAATGCAGCTATTCCAACTATCATTGCTGATACTCACTAACACGAACCTTCACATCTGATCTCTGAAGTGGTTTGGAAAAATGCACAGTTGACCCGGAAGCAGTAACGTAAGCTAAAACAGAGCCAACTAAAGATTTACTTAGGCCTGGGGGGTAGAAAATAAAATAAGAAAATCCTCCAACTAGAGTGACGTTATCAGCTTTAGAAGCTTCAGACGGCTGACATCACTCTATCTACAACCGCCCCTGCTCGCAAAGCTGAAAATGTGACACTAGTTGGTGGTTTTCTATTTATTTTCTGTCAGCCCGTGGGCCTTTGTAAATCTATAGATGGCTGTGGCTAAATCTTACCTCGTCTTGGGCGTGTCCAACCTTCGGAACATCATCTTTGTCAGCAGCAGCCGGGGCGGGACCTCCGTGTTTGATTGTCTCTGATTGGAAGAATAAAGTTGAGTTCAAGTAGCGTCTTGTCATCAATGTTTGCTAGCCTCGATGATTCTGCAATCTAATTGGTCTCATTCCTTGACAGTTACTAGTGACTGCACTTGTCAATCTCTTCATTCGTTGACAGCTACTAGTGACTGCACTTGTCAATCTCTTCATTCGTTGACAGTTACTAGTGACTACACTTGTCAATCTCTTCATTCGTTGACAGTTACTAGTGACTGCACTTGTCAATCTCTTCATTCGTTGACAGTTACTAGTGACTGCACTAGTCAATCTCTTCATTCGTTGACAGTTACTAGTGACATGCACTTGTCAATCTCTTCATTCCTTGACAGTTACTAGTGACTGCACTTGTCAATCTCTTCATTCGTTGACAGTTACTAGTGACATGCACTTGTCAATCTCTTCATTCGTTGACAGCTACTAGTGACTGCACTTGTCAGTCTCTTCATTCGTTGACAGTTACTAGTGACTGCACTTGTCAATCTCTTCATTCGTTGACAGTTACTAGTGACTACACATGTCAACCTCTTCATTCGTTGACAGTTACTAGTACTGGACTTGTCAATCTCTTCATTCGTTGACATTTACTAGTGACTGCACTTGTCAATCTCTTCATTCGTTGACAGCTACTAGTGACTGTACTTGTCAATCTCTTCATTCGTCACAGTTACTAGTGACTGCACTTGTCAATCTCTTCATTCGTTGACAGCTACTACTGACTACACTTGTCAATCTCTTCATTCGTTGACAGTTACTAGTGACTGCACTTGACAATCTCTTCATTCGTTGACAGTTACTAGTACTGCACTTGTCAATCTCTTCATTCGTTGACAGTTACTAGTGACTGCACTTGTCAATCTCTTCATTCGTTGACAGCTACTAGTGACTGCACTTGTCAATCTCTTCATTCGTTGACAGCTACTAGTGACTGCACTTGTCAATCTCTTCATTCGTTGACAGCTACTAGTGACTGCACTTGTCAATCTCTTCATTCGTTGACAGCTACTAGTGACTGCACTTGTCAATCTCTTCATTCGTTGACAGCTAATAGTGACTACACTTGTCAATCTCTTCATTCGTTGACAGCTAATAGTGACTGCACTTGTCAATCTCTTCATTCGTTGACAGCTAATAGTGACTACACTTGTCAATCTCTTCATTCGTTGACAGCTAATAGTGACTACACTTGTCAATCTCTTCATTCGTTGACAGCTAATAGTGACTGCACTTGTCAATCTCTTCATGCATGTTTCTCATCTACTTCATTCTGTAAAGTGTATTCCTGATCTTGAGGCATCATTGTCTCTAGTATATATTCCTGGAGAATCAGAGACAAGACAAGACAATCATTGTAGGCCGCATAAATGTGGTTTTTACAGAAGATTGTTGAGAATACCATGGTGAGCTAGAAGGGCGTTCAAGGCAAACAAATAAAATTAGTTCTGACATCAGTAGGCAATGGTCATCGTTTGTCGGGGGGGGGGGGGGTGTGAGAAGAGACCAACTGGGATATATAGTGACAACAGGAAAACATCGAGGGAAGAAGAGATAAAAGAAAACAAAGAGGAGAAATGCTATTACAGCTTATTAGAATGGTTTGGTCAGCAACAAATAGACTTGAGAAACAACTGTGGAGGTAACAAGTTGTGGAGAGACGTGTTCACCTACGCCTGCAGGAGCTGTATCCTTCTTCTTTGCTCCTGCACTTTGTCTTTCAACGTCGAGGTGAGATATAGTTTGTGGTCTTTTGCTCTCTTATTCGCCATTCCTGCTGTTATGTTTCCTAGCGTTTTAAATATTCCGTCAATCTTTCTTTCTCGTGGTCAGCCCTTGAGTCTGGTGTTCTTGCAACGTTTATTGAAGCCTCACTGTGTTGCGTTTAGATCTTTCTGTCTTATCACGTGGTCAACCCATCTGGGCAGGCATTGTAAAAAAAAAAGGTAAAGTGTCCCGTACGTCTTTCTATTCATTTCGCCTGTTGTTATAGTATTCTCAATGAATTTTTTTTCTTAAATTAAATTTTTGTTTCATAAAATCTTTCGGATTGTTATTTTCTTATGATTTTGATGATATTTCTGGTTTCTGCAGCTCGTTTTAAGCATTCTTTATTTGCGATGTTTGCTATCATCACAAGTACTTCTTGTGTGATTTTCTTTGATTTATAACTTGTGTGTTTGTGTGTGTAAATAATTAATGAAAAGTTAAAATGAAACAAATAAAAACACAAACAGAGCCCAGAAATAAAAGAAAGCAGAAAATTACAGTTGTTGACAAATAAAGACTTACCTCTGCCAGGTTCTGCAAGTTCTCTCGGCGGTTCTGTGGCCGGTGATTCCATGTCTGTGACGTCAACATATGACGTTTCTGTTGCCAACGCCAGGTCAACGACCTCTGAGTTATTTGAGTGGCCATTTTGGTTAATGTTGGAGTTAGGGTCAACTAATTTTGCTGCTACATTGTCGTCTGGCAGTTGTGACGTACCGTTCTCGCCCACTCTAGTCTCGTTTTCTTCCAAACTAGACTTAACTGCGTCCAATCTTCCCTCTTCGAAAAGGGAGCTTTCATGTCCAGCTAGTACCTCCAGCGACTGAGTTGAATCGTTCTCTTGTAACTCTTCAGTTGAGTTCATCTGTGCAGCTTTCACAACGTCTTCATTTCCAGAGTCATTGTGATGACCAAAGATATTATCCTCCACGATATCACCAAACTCTTCTGTGATTGGTTGACTACTGTTATTTTGACCAATAGGCGCCTCCTCTAGATAAACAGTTTCAAGATCTGCATTGCCATTGGTTGGGAAATCAACTGGTTCATTATTCGTGTCATTTTTAATTGGCATTTTTTCGCTTCCTGCTGGATTAATGCTACTTGTGTTGCCTTCTCCAAATTCTGACGATTGAAACTCTTCTTCGTTGACAAAGCCAAGCCTGCCACGGACCCCGTCCTCATCTCTCACATCTGTTTCTGAACCGAGTTGAGAAAGTATCGTCTCATTTGTTGACTCCATATAATGCGTGTTCATATCTTCGCCGCCATTTTCATTCTTCACGTCCGATTGATCAGAAATGACGACTGCTGTGGTTGTATAATCTCCCTCCTCGATTCTTTCAACACCTGCTACCTTGTTGCCAGGCTCGTTTTTGCTGTTGTCCAAATCAATATTACTTTTAATTTCTTCATTTTCATGTTTTTCTTCTTTATTTTTGCTGTCGCCCTCAGGATTTACAAGACCATTGTCTTCTGTGATGCCTCCATCTGCCTCCTCATCGACGCCATCTTCATTGATGACGTCATCAGTTTCCGACTCAGCTCTGGCGTTCTGAATATCCTCAACATCTCTTCTCACACGATCTTTTCTTCCAACATCAGCTGCATCATCTAACTTAGCTCCATCAGTTACATCATCTAACCTAATTCCATCGCTTACATCATCTAACTTAGCTCTATCAGTTACATCATCTAACTTAGCTCCACCAGTTACATCATCATCTAACGTTGCTCCATCGTTTACATCATCTAACTTAGCTCCATCAGTTACATCAACTAACTTAGCTCCATCATTTACATCATCTAACTTAGCTCCATCATTTACAAAACCATCCTCATTAACTCTCTCTTTACCAGTGTTTCTATTGCCTGTGTTTGGTAATTTCTTGCCATCGATGACCATCATTATCACTTCCCAAATATATTCTCCTTTTACATCATCAATATTGTTATCAATGTTGATAACATCATTCTCATCATTATATTTCCTATGTTTCGTAATCTTAAACTGAACATGTTTATTGTTTGTATAGTTATCGTCACTATTTGTTTCCATTTTTTTCACGTAATTGAAAAAATTTCGTTTCATTAAATCTTTCGGTACATAACTTTTTATGCGATTCCTAACCCCAATTTTAAATCCCTTTAGGTCACCACTAGAGGGCTCAATTTTGGGGTCAAATTTTATCAAGGAGGCACGAAGGTCAAGCGCAAGGTCTTCTGGGTTCATGTTGTCACGTGATGTTACATGAACGTCTGACGTCACTGATAGAGGCCTCCAGCAGATGGCGTCCGAGTAGATCGTGCACGGTTTGTTGACATAAGCTCCCTGGGGACAAGAGGAACATGGCGTACACGTCTTTGAGTCAGATGGAGAATCTGCAACAGAAGATAGATCAAATGTTAAGTACAACTTTGAGTACGGAGATCAGGCACAAATAAAATATTAAATACGATGCGGGCCTACGAGTAGAGCCGTAGAGAACATGTAAGTAAACACAGAATGGGAGCAGCTAAACTAATAGAGAGACGAAATAAACTATGACGGTTTCGGCAAAAAACTTCATCAGGTACAAAACAATAAATAAACAAAGATTGACAAATACTATTCTAAAGTAAACAAAGAAATACAAATATAAAATACTATACAGGGCCCAGACAAATATATTTGTTTTCTTTGTTTATTGTAGAATCATTATCATGTACCATGCCTGCTGGTGCAGGTGATCATGTCTCTCCACAATTTTCGATCTCGACAGTTATTTATTATTTCTGTTGTTGGCCTTCTGTCCAAGCCACTCTCTTAAGCTGTCTGATATCTTTTCTCTTTGCTTCCCTCTATCTCTTCGTCACTCAATTTTCCCAGTTGTTACAATATATTCCAGCTGTTCCCTTCTCATTACATGGCTAAAAAAAATATGATTGTTTCTTCCTATTATTGGAAATTAGATCTCTTTTTGCTTTGACCTCTCTCAGAACATTTTCATTACTCTTCTTAGCTGCCCATGGCATTCTCAACATTCTTCTGTAAAACCACATTTCTACAGACTCCAGTGATTTTCTTGTCTGTTGTCCTATTGTCCATGATTCACATCCATATGTTAAGACTTGCTCTACATGACATTTAAGAACTCTTTTTCTTGTTTCTATTGTCAAAAATGGATAGCACAGTGTCTTCCTCATTTTTTTGGGAAGCTGCTTTTGCCTGAGCCATTCTGCATTTCACCTCTGTTGTACATCTACCATCTGACTTTAACAAAGTTCCCAGATATTTAAATGAATTTCCCTGTTTTAATATTGTTCAACTTGTCTTTATTATGCATTGCTATTTTAGAATAACATTTAATGATCTTTGTGTATTTGTTGTTTTGTACCTGATGAAGCTTTTGCCGGAACGTCGTAGTTTGTCTCCTCTCTCTGTTACTTTAGCAGCTTAATCCCATATTGTGTTTATTTTGCATTCACTGTGAGTATACCTCGCTAAAAGTTGCAGTTTCTACAAAGTTGGTGTTTTGATGAAGATGGTGACATCGTCTAGTCCTCCACACTCCCCCCTCCCCCCTCGCCCCTAGGACGGACGAGCTAACCAACCAAGGTCAACAATTGATCCAGACATCGCTTCACCGCTGCATAGAGACATTAGGAACATACAGGAGAAGAAATACAATCACGTGACGACGCTGCAGGTGTTTTCTTAGTGTTTGTTGCCCGTTGAAAGACTCTCGAGTAGAAACGCTGGTGTCTTTAATTGTGTCTTATCCGGAAAGATGGAGCATCTTTTTTTTACCTCCAAACAAACAGTCTATAAGGGTGGCCGCAGTCTACACAACAGTGCTATCAGCTGACATGGAACCAACAGGGGAAGAGACAGATAGGGATGACCAGGAAGACACGGAGAAGAGAAGTCACGGAAACCCGTAAGAATTGTGGCCTAGACTGGAAAGAGGTAGATAAAATGTCCAAGAACAGGGATGGATGGAAAAACCTTACCTGTGGGATGTGCCCCATAATGATTTTAAAAGCTTTGATTGATTGATTGACTGATTGATTGATTGATTGACTGAGAATACAAGATTAGGAAGAAGGAAACACAATGGGAAATCAGAGAAATCATGAGCAATATAACAAACATAAAACCAAATAAATTCGTGATTGAAGAAGGAAACACAATAGGAAATCAGAGAAATCATGAGCAATATAACAAACATAAAACCAAATAAATTCGTGATTGAAGAAGGAAACACAATAGGAAATCAGAGAAATCATGAGCAATATAACAAACATAAAACCAAATAAATTCGTGATTGCGAGACAAAAATAAGACACAAATAAAATGGCACAAAGAGGAGCATGAAAGGAAATTATTTTTAAAAAACTTCAAAGAGAGATACAAAGAGGAGCATGAAAGGAAATTATTTTTAAAAAACTTCAAAGAGAGAGACAAAGAGGAGCATGAAAGGAAATGATTTTTAAAAAAACTTCAAAGAGAGAGACAGAGAGACAAAGAGGAGCATGAAAGGAAATGATTTTTAAAAACTTCAAAGAGAGAGACAGAGAGACAAAGAGGAGCATGAAAGGAAATGATTTTAAAAAAAACTTCAAAGAGAGAGACAGAGAGACAAAGAGGAGCATGAAAGGAAATGATTTTTAAAAACGTCAAAGAGAGAGACAGAGAGACAAAGAGGAGCATGAAAGGAAATGATTTTTAAAAACTTCAGAGAGAGAGACAGAGAGACAAAGAGGAGCATGAAAGGAAATGATTTTTAAAAACTTCAGAGAGAGAGACAGAGAGACAAAGAGGAGCATGAAAGGAAATGATTTTTAAAAACTTCAGAGAGAGAGACAGAGAGACAAAGAGGAGCATGAAAGGAAATGATTTTTAAAAACTTCAGAGAGAGAGACAGAGAGACAAAGAGGAGCATGAAAGGAAATGATTTTTAAAAACTTCAGAGAGACAAAGAGGAGCATGAAAGGAAATGATTTTTAAAAACTTCACAGAGAGAGACAGAGAGACAAAGAGGAGCATGAAAGGAAATGATTTTTAAAAACTTCAGAGAGAGAGACAGAGAGACAAAGAGGAGCATGAAAGGAAATGATTTTTAAAAACGTCAAAGAGAGAGACAGAGAGAGAGTAAATGAGTTTTAAAATAAAGAAAGTGAGAAAAAGAGAGGTTTACCTGAAAAGGTGCCCTGGCTGCATGGTTGACAGGTTGTGTTGGACAGCACAGAGCACGCGCGTTTCACGTGCGATCCTGGAGGACACAGAGTGCACGTGAGGTTGGAGGTCACTGGGTAACAGCGCACTGCCTGAAAGTAACAGCAATCAACGAATAGATTGTCATTGGTTCGTGAGGCTACCAGGGGAAGTCACCAGCAGTAGTAGGAAACTCTTTGTACAGAGCTTCGTAACAGGAGGTAATCTGATCATCAGAAGTAGACCCGTCGGGCAAGTGTTTGGACCCTTTAGCTTCTTGACACTCTAGGGGAGGTGGGCCCGCATAGGTCATGACTCCCAGGCGTCGACCTCCTGCTGAATTGCCTCTAAGGCTTACACAGTATGTTCGGCACAAGATAGCTACACTTAATACACAAAACATTCGAAAACAGTTAACCTAGCCTAAGGCTTACACAGTATGTTCGGCACAAAATAACTACCATTTAATACATAAAACATTCGAAAATAGTTAACTAACCTAGCCTACGGCTTACCTTGTATGTTCGCCACAAAACAGCTACACTTAATAAGCGAGACACTCGAACATAGTTAACCTTACCTGTCTTGGTTTATCCTAGAACGTTTCTGCGCTTTCCAGTCGAAATAGCATGGCTACTATTGACAACGCAATTTGATAGACCCGTCAGTGTCTGACTTCCGTGGGAATTCGGAAGTTGCGGATAAAAAATTGTCTGGCCTTCCTATTGTTTGAGGACTTATTGTTTGGACTGCCATCACCACAAACACCTGGTCTTATGCTCACCTCTGACCAGTTATGTAACTTCCTATTGTTTGAGGACTTATTGTTTGGATTGCCGTCGCCACAAACACCTGGTCTGATGCTCACCTCCGACCAGTTATGTAACTTCCTATTGTTTGAGGACTTATTGTTTGGACTGCCATCACCACAAACACCTGGTCTGATGCTCACCTCCGACCAGTTATGTAACTTCCTATTGTTTGAGGACTTATTGTTTGGACTGCCATCGCCACAAACACCTGGTCTGATGCTCACCTCCGACCAGTTATGTAACTTCCTATTGTTTGAGGACTTATTGTTTGGACTGCCGTCACCACAAACACCTGGTCTGATGCTCACCTCCGACCAGTTATGTAGCTTCCTATTGTTTGAGGACTTATTGTTTGGACTGCCGTCACCACAAACACCTAGTCTGATGCTCACCTGCGACCAGTTATGTAACTTCCTATTGTTTGAGGACTTATTGTTTGGACTGCCGTCGCCACAAACACCTCGTCTGATGCTCACCTCCGGTCGATTATGTAACTTCTTATCGCTTCGTCTCGGGCCCTACTTTGATTCTCCCTACTCTGTTGACTTATGTCGGAGCAATAAGTGGTCAAGGTGTAAAATAGTCGCTCGATCGCCTGGGCTGGACATAATATTATTTGACTGTTGGTCTGTCACGATTCTGCCACAGCCAGCACGACGCTCTTTCGGCTGACTCAGCAATAATTTTCATTGTTCTTGACCGCATCCCCAACTTAATTCCTATCATCTTTAAGAGGTCGTAGAGGGATAGGGTTATGAGTCCTCTGGCACTAACCACCACCGAAAACACTCTACTCTGGAGTCCCTGCTGTCTCAGCTCGGTGGCGAGATCCTTGTATTTGGAAAGTTTAAATATATGTTGTTCCTCTATCCTAGATTCAAATGGCACTGTAAGCTCTATTAAGATGACGTGGTCATACTTGACGTGTAGAGTGCAATGTCCGGACGCATTTTAGATCACTTAATGCACTCTGGGTACTTCCCTCGCTCTGGGAGGTCAACCGCCATCTCCCAATCGTTTGCTATGTCCAGGATAGTGAAGTCGCTCCAGTGGTTCTGCTTGGGGCGTGCAGCCTGTCCCGCTCTCAAAAAGTAGGTGTTAGTCGTAGCTGGTCGAACTTTATTGTTGGCCTTCATCCGCGCCCCATCCACGGTGGCAGCCAGTTCATGCAGCACTCTGTTGTGTCGCCCCATCCACGGTGGCAGCCAGTTCATGCAGCACTCTGTTGTGTCGCCCCATCCACGGTGGCAGCCAGTTCATGCAGCACTCTGTTGTGTCGCCCCATCCACGGTGGCAGCCAGTTCATGCAACACTCTGTTGTGTCGCCATGTGTACCGCCCTTGGCCTAGTGCTGTCTTGCATGAGGAAAGAACATGCTCCATCGTCTGTCTTCCTCCGCAAAGAGGACATCGATTGTCATCTGTCTTCCCCCACTTCACAAGGTTGCAGGCTGATGGTAGAAGGTCATGCATAGACCTAATTATGTAGTTGAGCCGCAGCGGTGCCATATGCCACGTTAGTGTCCTCTGCAAGGCCATCTCCCATGTGGTCTATTGGCCTTGCTGCACTTGTTGTGCTGCCTTTTGTACACGCTTGTTCTCCTCGACATCTCTTATCTCCCTGACTACCATGTCCCTTCGTTGTCTATTTGATGCCTTTGACCACCATTGGATGTCTCCATGACCAAATCCACACCTGTTGGTCTGCGTGTAGCCCATTACTTCAACTGGAGACTCTCACGTGCTTCGTGTACTGCTGCACACGCCTGCCACTTCCGACCGGTCTTCACTGTGGGTTCCACTGTTCGGACAGTTTGTCTGACGAGCTTCGCAGCATAACTGGCCAGTCTGGCCTTGCCGGCCTTATATTTCTCTAGGACTGACTTCAACGGAAGCAGACTAACCGGTTTGGCCAAATAATTAGAAAGGAAAAGAGGGGCAAACCCGGTATAAAAATGCCGCGCTGAAGTCGGAATCAATTGGGCTAAAGAGCACAATATCGCAGCTTGCTGTAAACAAGGTAACAAAGCAACTGCACCCTATCATCATAGTTATCAAAAGTGGACGACAAATAGAGGAAAGTCCGTGGAGAATCAAACAGTCGTCATTGGCTATCAGAGGTTGAATCAAAATAAGATTTATTTAGTTCAATAGTCACATGTATACAATACTCAAGATTGGCACCTCAGTCACATGTATACAACACTCATGATTGGCACCTCAGTCACATGAATACAACACTCAAGATTGGCAACCTCAGTCACATGAATACAACACTCAAGATTGGCACCTCGGTCACATGAATACAACACTCAAGATCGGCACCTCAGTTACATGAATACAACACACAAGATCGGCACCTCAGTCACATGAATACAATACTCAAGATTGGCACCTCAGTTACATGAATACAACACTCAAGATCGGCACCTCAGTCACATGTATACAACACTCAAGATTGGCACCTCAGTCACATGAATACAACACTCAAGATTGGCACCTCAGTCACATGAATACAACACTCAAGATCGGCACCTCAGTCACATGAATACAACACTCAAGATCGGCACCTCAGTCACATAAACAAACCTTAAGATTGGCACCTCAGTCACATGAATACAACACTCAAGATTGGCACCTCAGTCACATGAATACAACACTCAAGATCGGCACCTCAGTCACATGAATAGAACACTCAAGATTGGCACCTCAGTCACATGAATACAACACTCAAGAATGGCACCTCATTCACATGTATACAACACTCAAGATCGGCACCTCAGTCACATGAATACAACACTCAAGATTGGCACCTCAGTCACATGAATACAACACTCAAGATTGGCACCTCAGTCACATGAATACAACACTCAAGATCGGCACCTCAGTCACATGAATACAACACTCAAGATCGGCACCTCGGTCACATGAATACAACACTCAAGATTGGCACCTCAGTCACATGAATACAACACTCAAGATCGGCACCTCAGTCACATGAATAGAACACTCAAGATTGGCACCTCAGTCACATGAATACAACACTCAAGAATGGCACCTCATTCACATGTATACAACACTCAAGATCGGCACCTCAGTCACATGAATACAACACTCAAGATTGGCACCTCAGTCACATGAATACAACACTCAAGATTGGCACCTCAGTCACATGAATACAACACTCAAGATCGGCACCTCAGTCACATGAATACAACACTCAAGATCGGCACCTCGGTCACATGAATACAACACTCAAGATTGGCACCTCAGTCACATGAATACAACACTCAAGATTGGCACCTCAGTCACATGAATACAACACACAAGATTGGCACCTCGGTCACATGAATACAACACTCAAGATCGGCACCTCAGTTACATGTATACAACACTCAAGATTGGCACCTCAGTCACATGAATACAACACTCAAGATCGGCACCTCAGTCACATGAATACAACACTCAAGATCGGCACCTCAGTCACATGAATACAACACTCAAGAATGGCACCTCATTCACATGTATACAACACTCAAGATCGGCACCTCAGTCACATGAATACAACACTCAAGATTGGCACCTCAGTCACATGAATACAACACTCAAGATTGGCACCTCAGTCACATGTATACAACACTCAAGATTGGCACCTCAGTCCCATGAATACAACACTCAAGATCGGCACCTCAGTCACATGAATACAACACTCAAGATCGGCACCTCAGTCACATGAATACAACACTCAAGATCGGCACCTCAGTCACATGAATACAACACTCAAGATCGGCACATCAGTCACATGAATACAGCACTCAAGATCGGCACCTCAGTCACAAAAACAAACCTTAAGATCGGCACCTCAGTCATATAAACAAACCTTAATATTGGCACCTCAGCCATGTAAACATACCTTAATATTGGCACCTCAGCCATATAAACATACCTTAATATCGGCACCTCATTCACATGTATACAACACTCAAGATTGGCACCTCAGTTACATGTATACAACACTCAAGATCAGCACCTCCGTCACATAAACAAACCTTAATATTGGCACCTCAGTCATATAAACAAACCTTAATATTGGCACCTCAGCCATATAAACATACCTTAATATTGGCACCTCATTCACATGTATACAACACTCAAGATTGGCACCTCAGTCACATAAACAAACCTTAAGATTGGCACCTCAGTCATATGTACATGTTGACAGGCGCCCTAGACTGCTGAACAATATTCAACTATAGATTCCTTGATAAATCTCTAGCTAGCTATGGCTGAAGACACACATCAAGACTGTACTAAATATAGTAGACTGGGGAAGCCCCATTGGCCCATAGATACATCACTGCAGACAAAAGTATATGGGCCACCGCAAGATCTGTATAACAGTAAAGTGTATACAAGAAAGGATACTGCAGGTGTAGTCAATCCTTCAGGCGAACGAAAGAGACAGATAGCTTTATTTAGTGACCTTAAGCTTGAAACCATGTAGTTTGTTATAGTTAGGATGCTGCTGTGACACATATTCCACAGGGAGCCTGTAAGGCAGAGGCTAATGACTCTGGATTCTCAGATTTGTTTGTAAATAATGACCTCGTGTAACGTACCCAACGTGACAGATCCAAGATAACTGTTAGCAAACTGACGTCACGAGACTGTCAGCCAATCACCGCTCAGCCGAACAATGTCGACGGCGTTTCTCTGGCACTGTTTACATAACGCACTGCTTACGTCAGGTCAAGTTGTGTACTACGTCGTAATGAGGTGCTGATCGTCAACTATGTGGTTTACAATTTAGCACCAAGCTGCCCCTCTTTCAACGTCTCCGACGCTGAATCATAATTCTAGAAACGTCCTTCATAATGTGGTATCGTTACTTCAACTTCGACTACATTATTTGTCAGCTTGTTTCACAAAAGAATAAACTTGACTCCAATTTCATTTTACCAATACGAGGCCAGTTTTATAAGATGGCTGCGTTGGAAATGTGCATGTGCTGAGAATGAATGAAGAGAGACTTCCCCGTCAGGCATTCTTGTTGACAGAAGTTAAGACATCAAGATGCACCAAGATGTGTAGAGATGCACCAAGATGTGTAGAGATGCAACAAGATGTGTAGAGATGCACCAAGATGTGTAGAGATGCACCAAGAAGCGTAGAGATGCACCAAGATGCGTAGAGATGCACCAAGATGTGTAGATATGCACCAAGATGCGTAGAGATGCACCAAGAAGCGTAGAGATGCAACAAGATGCGTAGAGATGTCAAGTTGCTGTAAAGCTGATGATAATAGCACATTTTTTTAAAAAGAAGAATAAAGTGGTAATACCTCCATCAACATACCACTTTTCTTCCTCTTTTCTTTTTGTTTAAATTGCCATTCAAGTGGGACCCATCTGGTGAAAGAAAACAAGGCAGACCCAGAGATACGCCATGCACAAGAACAAATAATAGGGATGGTTCAATCATGGGATAAAGAAACAATAAATAACTACAAGAACTAGCAGCAAATCATCAACCGTGGAGAACTATGACTTCCGCCCTATGAACCGTCAACGGCTTGAAAGGAAAATAAATGAATGAATTATAAGTTCCTAATTATTTCAGTATTCTAGAATCCCATTCGTACTCAGATTCTACTGACTATTTCAGTATTCTATAATACCATTCGTACTCAGATTCTACTGATTATTTCAGTATTCTAGAATACCATTCGTACTCAGATTCTACTGATTATTTCAGTATTCTAGAATACCATTCGTACTCAGATTCTACTGATTATTTCAGTATTCTAGAATCCCATTCGTACTCAGATTCTACTGATTATTTCAGTATTCTAGAATCCCATTCGTACTCAGATTCTACTGATTATTTCAGTATTCTAGAATCCCATTCGTACTCAGATTCTACTGATTATTTCAGTATTCTAGAATCCCATTCGTACCCAGATTCTACTGATTATTTCAGTATTCTAGAATCCCATTCGTACTCAGATTCTACTGACTATTTCAGTATTCTAGAATCCCATTCGTACTCAGATTCTACTGATTATTTCAGTATTCTAGAATCCCATTCGTACTCAGATTCTACTGATTATTTCAGTATTCTAGAATCCCATTCGTACCCAGATTCTACTGATTATTTCAGTATTCTAGAATCCCATTCGTACTCAGATTCTACTGATTATTTCAGTATTCTAGAATCCCATTCGTACTCAGATTCTACTGACTATTTCAGTATTCTAGAATCCCATTCGTACTCAGATTCTACTGATTATTTCAGTATTCTAGAATCCCATTCGTACTCAGATTCTACTGATTATTTCAGTATTCTAGAATCCCATTCGTACTCAGATTCTACTGACTATTTCAGTATTCTAAACTATACGGGGCAACTGAATCACTTAAACAGACAGCTGCCTTCATAAGAAAGTCCGGAATCCTAGTCTGAATGAGCCATGATCGCAGAAGAAGAAGAAGAATCCCATTCGTACTCAGATTCTACTGACTATTTCATGGATTATTATGTCTCATTCTTATGTGGATGTCATGTTTTCATGGATTCTATTGCCTGATTCTTATGTAGATTTAATGTTTTCATGGATTATCGTGTCTGATCCTATGTAGATTTAATGTTTTCATGGATTATCGTGTCTGATTCTTATGTAGATTTCATTTTTTCATGGATTATCGTGTCTGATTCTTATGTAGATTTCATGTTTTCATGGATTATCGTGTCTGATTCTTATGTAGATTTCATGTTTTCATGGACTATCGTGTCTGATTCTTATGTAGATTTCATGTTTTCATGGATTATCGCGTCTGATTCTTATGTAGATTTCATGTTTTCATGGACTATCGTGTCTGATTCTTATGTAGATTTCATGTTTTCATGGATTATCGCGTCTGATTCTTATGTAGATTTCATGTTTTCATGGACTATCGTGTCTGATTCTTATGTAGATTTCATGTTTTCATGGATTATCGTGTCTGATTCTTATGTAGATTTCATGTTTTTATCGATTCTAGTGTCTGATCTCAAGTCTTCAACAGTAACATTAGCTCATCTGCTGCCCGATTCCAGTCACATTCATGATTTTAGAAATTCATATCCGCAGTTTGGACTTCAAAATCTATTATCCACCAATTTATAAATATTTTTGGTTGACATCAAGAAATAAGAAGAGCTTCCTCATCGAAGGAATAGCTACAACCCCCTCCACTCCACCTTTCTTCTTCTTCTTCATTTTTCTCTTATGATATAGAATATGTAAAATGTAAAAAGTATAGTACCCCCGTCACGCCAAGTGGCATATAGGGAATATGGTGTTAGTGACCCGTCACGCCAAGTGGTGTATAGGGAATATGGTGTTAGTGACCATATATTATACAGACCGTCAGCACATGATTTTTGGGGTAATGTGGTCGGTATTACGCCCGTGCCGCTTCACTTTCCCTGAAAAAAAATTAGGTACCCATTAAAAGCTGGGTGAACCCGGAAGCCATCGGTTGGGATTGAACCCTACCTCTTGTCCTTTGTAGTCCAGTTCACTAACCACTGAGCTATCGCGGATCGATATAGAATATGAATCACCAGATATTCTCTCAGAGTTGATAAACCATTATATGGAGAAGGAGGAGCGAGTAAAGGAAGAAAGAGAATAGAGAGGAGGTGGGGAGAAGCGAGGATAAAAAAAAGAAGAAAATAGAAGGGATGAGGAAAAACCAATAAAAGAAGGAATACATATATAAGAAGGAATAATAATAGAGAAGGGAAGGAGAGAAAGAGAAGCGAGGAGAAGGAAGAAAGAAGAGAGAGGAAGGGAGAAAGAGATTGGACAACGCAGAGAGGGGAAGCGAATAAAAGAAGGAGTAAAACAGAGAAGGAAAGGGGAGAAAGAGAAGCGAGGAAGAGAAGGAAGGAAATAAAGAGGCGCTGGGAAGATGAGACGCGAAGGAAGAAAATAGAGAGGTGCTGGGAAGATGAGACGCGAAGGAAGAAAATAGAGAGGTGCTGGGAAGATGAGATGCGAAGGAAGAAAATAGATAGGTGCTGGGAAGATGAGACGCAAAGTAAGGAAATAGAGAGGTGCTGGGAAGATGAGATGCGAAGGAAGAAAATAGAGAGGTGCTGGGAAGATGAGATGCGAAGGAAGAAAATAGAGAGGTGCTGGGAAGATGAGACGCGAAGGAAGAAAATAGAGAGATGCTGGGAAGATGAGACGCGAAGGAAGAAAATAGAGAGGTGCTGGGAAGATGAGATGCGAAGGAAGAAAATAGATAGGTGCTGGGAAGATGAGACGCAAAGTAAGGAAATAGAGAGGTGCTGGGAAGATGAGACGCGAAGGAAGAAAATAGAGAGGTGCTGGGAAGATGAGATGCGAAGGAAGAAAATAGATAGGTGCTGGGAAGATGAGACGTGAAGGAAGAAAATAGAGAGGTGCTGGGAAGATGAGAAGCGAAGGAAGAAAATAGATAGGTGCTGGGAAGATGAGACGTGAAGGAAGAAAATAGAGAGGTGCTGGGAAGATGAGATGCGAAGGAAGAAAATAGATAGGTGCTGGGAAGATGAGACGTGAAGGAAGAAAATAGATAGGTGCTGGGAAGATGAGATGCGAAGGAAGAAAATAGATAGGTGCTGGGAAGATGAGACGTAAAGGAAGAAAATAGAGAGGTGCTGGGAAGATGAGACGCGAAGTAAGAAAATAGAGAGGTGCTGGGAAGATGAGACGTGAAGGAAGAAAATAGAGAGGTGCTGGGAAGATGAGACGCGAAGGAAGAAAATAGAGAGGTGCTGGGAAGATGAGACGCAAAGTAAGGAAATAGAGAGGTGCTGGGAAGATGAGACGCGAAGGGAGAAAATAGAGAGGTGCTGGGAAGATGAGACGCGAAGGGAGAAAATAGAGAGGTGCTGGGAAGATGAGACGCAAAGTAAGGAAATAGAGAGGTGCTGGGAAGATGAGACGCGAAGGGAGAAAATAGAGCGGGAAAGAGAGGAAGAGAAGGAAGACAATAGAGAGAAAACGAGAGGAAGAGAAGCGAGTAATAATAAATGAGAGAGAAAAAGGAAGAGTGAAAATGGAAGATATGAAAGAATGAAATGCTTTGCTATAAATGTAGAAAGGGCGCGCAAAATTGTGAAAGACAAAGATAACGAGTTCAAGGACAGGGAGTAGAAAAGTCACAGGAGATGGGTAGCGAGACGTGGACGGGAAAAAAAAGCTTTGTTGTGGCTAATTTGTAAAAGTGCAAACTTGAGCCGTGCAACACGGGATGGGTGACGATAGACAACTGGGTTTATCGACCTTGATATAGGTCGGCTCTGCAGAAAATAAAGAACGGAACTGGTTCCAACCACCACACATGGGCCATCTGTAATTTACACTTCACACACACGCTGATGGAATTTGAAAAATGTGCGGAACATAAATGAGTAGATGCCTTCTGTGCAAAAAATGATTTCTCCAAGGAAAGGATAATTAGATCACTGGTAGATGAAGTTGCAAAGAACGTAAACACTGGGAGAGAACAAGACCGGTATCAACGCTGGAGATATGTGAGAGCTAATCTTAACCAAGATAAGGTTTCTGAGACAGGAGTCGTCTTTTTTTTTTTTCGCGTCCGCCAGCTTTCACCTCTGTCGAAGTTCCTAGAGACTGGGAACTCAATTTTGCGTGCTAATTTGTTTTTCACTGACAGCTGTGTGCACAGGGGTTCCTCGCCGCACAGGCAGATAACTCGGTAAGGGATGTACACTTTTTTTTCCGTCTATAAGTAATTGGCATTTCAAACCGGGCCTCGCAGTTGAGACCAGGGGTGGTTACCGCAGAGAGAAATCATAAATACAAACCCCAACTGGTGCAGCCGGGATTTGAACTCACGACCTCTCTGTCTCGAGACCAGCGTCTTGCTTCGAGATCAGTCAGTGCCCCATCTCTGGCCAAATAATCTCAATAACCAAAAGTTACAAAAATAAATAAACAAATAAATTAATAATAATAAATTTAATGGGTACCGGATTTTTTTTCCTGGGAAAGTAAAGCGGCACGGGCGTAATACCGACCACATTACCCAAAAAATCATGTGCTGAAGGTCTGTAAAATTATGGTCACTAACACCATATTCCATATAGTCCACTTGGCGTGACGGGGGCTCTTTACTTTTTTTTTTTAAATAATAATAAAACAACCAAGAGGAGATAGTCGCCATGACGGTCGGACTGGGTGGTCTAGAGGTAGGACGCCAACCTAAGGACAGGAAAGACCTTGGTTCAATTCCTGTCACAGATGGTGTTGTAAATAAAAAAAAAAAACGAATCCATAGTTTCCTCATGGCTTTACCCTCCCTTAGTCCTTGGGTAATGAAATGGGTGACGAGCCCTTTCCGAAAAACAACAGGAGGTCCCGTGTGCACTCGCACACGTTAAAGAACCATTGGCAGTGTGAAGATGAATAGAATAGGCCAAAAATATCCGCTTCCCGGATAAAAGTTCAGCAAAACCTACACACCACAATAGCCAGTCACTGGAACTGGGTGGTCTCATAGATGTTACACGACATTAGCCAATCATTGGAACTGGGTAGACAGTGGTCTCATAGGTGTTACACGACATTAGCCAGTCATTGGACTGGGTAGATAGTGGTCTCATAGGTGCTGCACGACAATAGCCAGTCATTGGAACTAGTTAGATGGTGTTCTCATAGGTGCTACACGACAACAGGCAGACATTGAAACCGTGTAGATGGTGGTCTCATAGGTGCTACACGACAACAGCCAGTCATTGGAACTGGGTAGAAGGTGTTATCATACGAGATCAGGAACTGGATAGATGATAGATCAATTTCGCAGTCGAGGATCCAAAACAAATAGTATTGCCAGTTTTATGGGCCAGCCAGTTCTGTGTCTTGTACTCCATTTCCAGAGCAACATTCACTTGTGTGGACATAGCCAGCCATTGGTTGCCAGTCAGGAGTCAGTAGTTCTCATATATAAAGTAGTTCAATTAGAATGAGTCACAAGCTCTCAGGTTCAGAACAAGCTGGAGGAAGACACGTGGAAGTTACGATCAGGCGAAGCTGTTCCATTGACTGTACCAAGAGGAGGGAGAACTGCATGTGTTGTATGATGATAGAGCTTGCTTTGGTGATAAGACTACAAAACTCCATATAAAGTTGCGTGTTAAATCTCCATCTTACAGCTCTTTTATTAATTATTAATTTTACTCTTTTTCAATATTTTTATCGTTCGTCGTTCGTTCACACTTACTGAATGCTTGAACTAAACACGTTGATATATTTCAATGTGCTCTAAACAACAAAACGAACAGATGCATGTATTTAGATTGGAACGATTTCAACTTTGCGATGGTAATCATAAAACATGGCGTGCTGTATAAACGGAGCATAGCTAATGTGTTTACTCAAACGCTCTCGTGTTTTCCCCTTTCAGAACATAAATTAGTGCGTTTACAAGAGGTGGTACGGTAAGTAAGAAAGTCATTGAAAAGTTTATTTCCATCTTTTGCAAAAGCGGTTGCAGGATTTGACAGCTCCTTTTGAATAAGCCTGATACACGAATATGTTTGTTTTTGTATAGGAGGGATGTATAGGGACCGTTGCGAGCTGATAGTGTTAATGCATGATGGGATACGTGTTTGTAATTGAAAACACTGGTTCTCAAACTGGGGAGCCGGGGACATTTTTTCCCCTTTTTTAACGAGAAATGGGAAGAGAAGATTAAATTGAAATTGGGGGAACTGGTTGGTCTCGAGGCAAGACGCCCGTCACGAGACGGAGAGGTTGTGAGTTCAAATCCCAGCTGCAGCAGTTGGGGTTTTTATTTGTGATTTCTCTCTGTGGCAACCACCCTTGGTCTCAGCAGCGAGGCTCGGCTTGAAACGTCAATTACACACCGACGGAAAAAATATGGATACCTCCGAAGTCGGAGTTGTCTGCCTGTGCGGCGAGGGACCCCTGTGCACACGGCTGTCAGGGAAAAAAACGGATTAGCTCGCAAAATTCACTAGACTTTAGGGGACTTCGCCAGACGAAAAATAAAAAAATTGAAATTGGGGGCGAGGTCTTCCCTGGTGCTACGGAGTTCGTGCATCTGAGATGAAGCCATCTTTAGTGCTTTCTCTGGTGCGTGGCGGGCGTGCTTCATATTGGGGAAGGTGTTGAGGAGGGCATCTGAGCTGAAGACATCTTTAGTGCTTTCTCTGGTGTGTGGTGGGCGTTGTTTCCCTCTTCTGGTAACCAGGTAATGAGAAGTTGCTCTCTTCTGGTCCCCAAGTAGTGAGTTGTTTTCCTTCTCTGGTCCCCAAGTAGTGAGATGTTTCCCTCCTCTGGTCTCCAGACAGTGAGATGTTTCCCTCCTCTGGTCTCCAGACAGTGAGATGTTTCCCTCCTCTGGTCACCAGGTAATGTGATGTTGCTCTCTCGGATAACGGAAAAAAAAAACCAGAAGACCCCTTGTCAGTTTTGCGCACGTTGATGAAGCCGTGGCAGTTAAAAAGAGTAGGCCAAAAATGGCAGCTACCTGGACTGGAATTCCTGAACAAATCTACTTACGCCGAAGACGGATGTGCCGGGGCTAAAGGCGCGGATATCGGGGCTTTACGGTAAGGAAGCGAGAAAAATCATCTGCGCCAACTTAACAGGGATACGATAAGATGTTATGTCAAGTCTATAGTAAAATCTATATCTATAGTAAGATCTATGTCTATAGTAAGATCTATGTCTGTAGTAAGATCTATGTCTATAGTAAGATCTATGTCTGTAGTAAGATCTATGTCTGTAGTAAGATCTACGTCTATAGTAAGATCTATGTCTATATTAAGATCTATATCTATTGTAAGATCTATGTCTATAGTAAGATCTATGTTTATAGTAAGATCTCTGTCTATAATAAGATCTATGTCTATAGTAAGATCTATATCTATTGTAAGATCTATGTCTATAGTAAGATCTATGTCTATTGTAAGATCTATGTCTATAGTAAGATCTATGTCTATAGTAAGATCTATATCTATTGTAAGATCTATAGAATATGTAGAGAAGTAGCGAATGTGAATTGTATAAGCAGCAATTAAATGTGACAAAATGTAGAGACGATACGGTCGAATGGTGTAGCAAAGATACGTAAGGTGTGTCGGGAAGATATGTAAGAAAGAAAGAAAGAAAGAAATAAAGAAAGAAAGCTTATCAAAAACGTATGATATGTGTTTCACAAAAGTCCGTAAGACGCGCACACACCAGCACACTAACAGAGATGTGTTCATGTTTGATATATTTCTACTTTTCATATTTTATTTTATTTTTCTAGCAAATAAATTGAACCTTAAGTTATAAAAAAAACCTTGTTAAATCTTTAAAAGGAAATTTACGTTACGACATAAGATCCAGACGTGACTTTTGACCCCGTCAAAAACTTATTTAAAAGACATATTACCTGGCAAATAGCATTCAAAGCCTGGGCCCGTTCTTTGAGAATGAGATCAACCGTGAATATGAAAATGAATAGACGTAGACGTATTGATCGACATCAAGGGAGGTAACTGCTTGTTGAAAATATAGCATATCTTTTAAGCTGGACTACAACATTTAGTTGTTTCTGTCTTAGGTTAGTCTTTCCTGGCTTATCATTGTCTTCACGAAACTTTTTTTCATTTAATTAATTTTTTTTTGTTAGCATGAGTAGCTGTGAGAATATTAAAACAGCTAAATGAATTGAAATACATGGGAACAATGTTGACCTCATATGGTAGATGTACAATAGAGGTGGAATGCAGAATGGATCAGTCAAAAGCAGCTTCCCAAAAAATGAGGAAGATACTGTGCAATCCATTTTTGACAGTGGGGGAAAAAACATATGTTTTTCAATATGTGATTCTCATATGTTATGTAGAACCAATCTTAACATATGGATGTGAATCATGGACAATATGACAACAAACAAACAAATCACTGGAGGCTGTACATTTGTGGTTTTACAGGAGAATGTTGAAAATACCATGGGCAGTTCAGAAAAGTAATGAAAACTTTCTGGAAGAGGCCAAAGCAAAAAGAGAGCTAATTTCCAATATTAGGAAGAAAAATCAACATTTTTTGGCCATGTAGTGAGAAGGGAACAGCTGGAATATATTGTAACAACTGGGAAAATTAAGAGACGATGAGATAGAGGGAAGCAAATAGAAAAGATACCAGACATCTTAAGAGAATGGCTTGGCAGAAGGTCAACAACAGAAATGATAAATAACTGTCGAGATCGAAAGTTGTGAAGAGACATGATCATCTACGCCAGCAGGCATTGTACCTAATGATGATTATGATGATGCTTTATGATGATTCCACAGAGGAAATTAAAATACCGTGGTCACGTCAACAGACACAGCGGGTTGGAAAGAACAATAATAGAAAGCATGGTTCTTGTACGACGCATCAGGGCAGACCAAGAAGAATGTGGTTTCTAGACATCAAGTAGACCTTGAACATGACAACATAAAAAGTGGGAGATCTGGCTAGAGACAGAGATTCTTTCAGACAGACTGTGATGAATGCAACGTTCTGTATTGGACATGCGACCGGATGATGATGATGATGAGGATGATGATCTATGACCAAGAAACAGAAAGAGACATAAGATACGAAGTGGAGAATTAATAAATAAAAAAAAAAGGCTAAACATAACGTCTTCAATTGAACACATAAAGATGACAATTCTGAAATGGTTTGGCCACGTGATAAGACAGAAACAACTACATGTCATCATTTAAGGTTACGAAGAAACTAAATAGTGGTCGACTACAAAAAAAAGATGGATTGATGAAAAATTAGAGAAGAGACACATGGAAAAATAACACCAGAAGATTACAAGAGGAAAACAAGAGACCGCAAACAAAACGCTAAAAAGCAAATGTGGAAGTAAACAACAAATAGTTACACAGAGTCGCAAGCAGTATACAAGGGTCGGTTTGTCTCGTATTTGGCCTGTAAATTAATAAAGATATATAGCGCGGCGCGCAAGGCGCCTAAAGCACGCGGCGCAGGGGGAGTTAACCGTGACATCTCGTGTCGGGGTCTTGACCTTTCGTGTCGGTAAAACATGAAGTGACCTGTTTATCTCTGGTGTGTGCTGACTTTGGAGTCCTTGATGTACTGAATCGATAGTGACAGTTTAGTAGATTATACAACATCAAGGAAAAACAATAACATTAAATATAAAACAGAAAACAAAAGATATATTTTATTCTTTTATTATCTCAGTAGATATATAGCATACAGTGGGTATTATATAACACACAAAAATATTTAGTACACGGAGTAAATATATAGTACAAGGATAACATTTATTTATAGCTATGTAGTTGGGTGTCTGCTTAGCTCTATGTCATAAATAAATCATAAGGGGTGAAACTGTTAGAGATTCCCGGTTAGTCTAAGCTGGTAGTGCAAAGAGTTAAATATCTAGAGGCGTAGTCGAGACGTTACCACCAGCTACCTTTCTTTTTATATAGAAATAGGAAAGAGCATTTCTTGTTTGACTGTAGGAAAATATGGAATTATTTAAGACATTGAAACCTACTTTTTTCCCACCCTTGGCCTTTTGCGTGGTGAGAACCTCTAAAAACATATCTTTATCTAATTGTTGTGTTGCTTGCTTAACCATTTACAACTGATTTTATCGTAATCCCCACTACAATTGTACGTCTTACTACATAAGCTAACAAGAGCTGTCCCTTCGTACTCTAATTTAAAAAGACCAGGCGTTCATTTGGTGTAGGCTTTAACACCCTTACAGTTTATACCGTCTGTCTTGCTAACATGCTCATCGCAAAACTCGGCAGGAAACCAGTCTTTATATTCTCTATTAAACTCATCCTGCATACCTGACTTAACTATGTCCTCCAACTTAGGTGCACTTAAAGCTAAGTATAAACTATCGGTATCTGTTTCATATAACGGAAATTCGGACCTGGTTACAAACTTATCTAAGAACTCGAAATAAAAATCTAACATACGAAGTTTCGCATATTGATAGACGAAGAAACCGATTTGTAGGGGCAAGTCCCAAACAGTTTTCTTTTTCGCCATCTCAATTTCAAAAAGATCCTCCCCTATTTCAGTCATCTTTTTAAACCGGGAATTATTTATCATTTTCGATATCTCATCCCCCTGAACGTACGAGACATCGCTATGATTGGCCTTATTGGTTAGAGTCTTCCTGTAGGCTCAGTTTCCTAAGAGCTTCATCGTATCACTTACTATAGATTGATATTCGTCTACATCACCAGCCCTCCTAGCGTCAGAAACCATTTTTCCAAACTTTTTAAGACAACTAGACGGTTGATATTCTATCACTTGATAGATTTTTGTTACCTCTAGCCCATGATCTAAATACCATTTTAACGGTGGTGTTGACAACAACATCTTTCCCCGACATAACTACAGATTACAGTGCGACGAGGGGTTGACAACAAGTTATGTTTGAGGGCATATTCAGCCATAAACACCCCAATATCGTCACGTGTGACGTCAATATTTTTGACAATTGAAGTCATCGCACTGAAATGTTCCTTCAGGTGGTCGGGGACGTGTAGATCACATTCCACTAAACCAAAACACATCCCATCTGAAACAGAAGTCAGAATCAGTTTATCAGTGAGAGGGAGCCCTTCTTGAGAGTAAGAGGGTCTAGCTCGAGGGATAGCTTTAGAAAGGAAAGCCCTAATGGTAGGTTCAGACCTTTTCAGAGCCTGCCACTCACATTCCCACATAACTTCATACTGGGACTTTGGCCTCCTCGGTTACGTAGGTCTGTATCTGGCATGTTTTTTTTAAATAGCTCGAATAAGCGTTTATTATTAACAGGGTTTGAATCTTAATCTTTGGTGAGTGGGACAGTCTTTGTGACCATGGTACAGACAACCATGAAAATTGAAGACTATTCTATTCATTTTATCCCACCCATCCACAGGGATATTTCTATCACCTAACCGAAACTCCCTCCCGTTAAACTGAGTTTTCAACTCCAACCCTTTTTGGTAGGCGACCACGTTAGCCACTATCTACTTTGTTGGACATAATAGTTATATTTTTCGACCCTAAACCCGATCTCCATTCTTCTAATAATTGGGAGATTTGTTGGCATTGGGTTCATCAGAGCCCAAAGATACAACGCAATGGCTTCGTAACCTTGGATAGATTGGACCAGCTTTACGCCCCTAATAAACGTTTTGCCTACTTCATGATACCTATAAAAACTATACAGGGATCCCCAACGATATTATCTCTAATCATTGTGTGTAGACTCGTCACTTTGCTCGAACATAAACTAAACATTACATCCGTATCAACGGTCTTAAAAAGATACTTTAAACAAACACCTGGAACCGAAATGGCATCTTTGAAACAGTCCACGCCCCGCTCCCCATAAAGCGAACCTGTTGCTCTAAGGCTTCTAAGAAGGGGACTACATCTTTGTTATTATACCACACCAAAAAGTCCCTAAGGGTGGCCATGTTATTATCCTTCCAGACCTTTTTGCACAGAGCGTACTCCTCCTTGGAAATGTTGGAATTTTTTAGTTTGGAAAAGAAGGTCGAGTGAGGAGGTAACTCCGTCTCGTCCAACTTTTGAGGGAAACATTCCTGCTATTAAAATAACATTCATAATCGAATGTCGCCCTGAAGGGATAAATAAAGGACTCTGGAGTACTGATTCCTTCATCGCTGATCGCGTCCCATACACTTTCAGGTGAAGTGTAAACCACCTTTATATGTCTCTACAGTCATATCCCCATTGCAAGTTTTTTCGTGCTTATCCATACGCCAAAACTCTTTCCACAGTTTTCCACATTTTCCACAAGAAAAGCTTTTACTAGCCCTGGAAAGATCGTTTATATAAAAGAAGTGGCTTTTGTAAAGTAAAAGACGGAGAGTTTCACTATAACTACTGGCGCTTCTCAGAACAATACGCAAGGCTTGCTCAGAATCAAACTCAAAAATATCTATGTTTATTGAAAAACAATTTTCTAAGAGAGGTATTTCGGCCAGAGTTACACCAGGAAAGTTACCTAACATTAGAGAGGGGTTAAAGTGTTTGAAAAATAAGATCGACGCCTTCCTAACACCCTTAACAGATGCACCTCTATGGATAACTATACACCGGAAGAAGCAGAAATTATACGTAGCGTACGTTTTAGAATGGGAATCGGTTTGAAGGATATTAATACCATGATTCAATGCAATGTAGGGTGGGATATCTATCAGACACCCTATAGGATAATCTTGAAGTTTATAAATATAAACACTTGTACTGACTAACGCCTCCAATGTATATTTAGTTGTCTCCCTATTTTTGTCTGCATACCCTAATATATAACTTTGATTTAATCTATCTACAAATGTTTCAAAATAATTTCTGTTGTTAACTAACAAGGATTTGTCTAACCCTGCCGCGTTATTTGAACTGGCGTGAAAATAACGCATTCCATGTGTCTCACTATGTCTTAAAACTAGATGATGACTATAATTCACCTTGAAACGCTTTTGCTGGCTAGAAAAATTGGGTTTACAAGGGTCTTCCAATCTATAGGAGTATTGGACTGATGGAATATAGTATACGTGTTAATGTATTTATTCCTACTTTCGTGTGTTCTAAAAGCTAACCAGTTGTCCTTATATATCTTCCTAATACCTCGGGGTAACTTATTTAGAGAGTCTATTTCATTAATTTTCATTGTAGTGGGGATTACGATAAAATCAGTTGTAAAGGGTTAAGCAAGAAACACAACACATTAGATAAAGATATGTTTTTAGAGGTTCTCGCCACGCAAAAGGCCAAGGGTGGGAAAATGTAGGTTTCAAAGTCTTAAATAATTCCATATTTTCCTACAGTCAAACAAGAAATGCTCTTTCCTATTTCTATATAAAAAGAAAGGTAGCTGATGGTAACGTCTCGACTACGCCTCTAGATATTTAACTCTTTACACTACCAGCTTAGACTAACCGGGAATCTCTAACAGTTTCACCCCTTATGATTTATTTATGGCATAGAGCTAAGCAGACACCCAACTACATAGCTATAAATAAATGTTATCCTTGTACTATATATTTACTCCGTGTACTAAATATTTTTGTGTGTTATATAATACCCACTGTATGCTATATATCTACTGAGATAATAAAAGAATAAAATATATCTTTTGTTTTCTGTTTTATATTTAATGTTATTGTTTTTCCTTGATGTTGTATAATCTACTAAACTGTCACTATCGATCTAGTACATCAAGGACTCCAAAGTCAGCACACACCAGAGATAAACAGGTCACTTCATGTTTTACCGACACGAGAGGTCAACACCCCGACACGAGATGTCACGGTTAACTCCCCCTGCGCCGCGTGATTTAGGCGCATTGTGAGCCGCGCTATATATCTTCGATAATTTACAGGCCTAATGCGACTCAAAGGGCCCTTGTATACTACTGCCGCATGATTATGTTTCCAAAATGTAAATGCCTATATAATTAAATAACATATCCCTTGAATCTGTGAGAAAGTTCACCTATCTCGGTTCTATGGTCACAACCAATGTCTCCCTTGAAGAAGAAATAAATTCCCGAATCGGAAAGGCAGCTTCCACATTTGGTAAACTTAAAGATAGAGCATGGGCCAACACCAATTTAACACTCAGGACTAAGATTCAAATTTACCAAAGTTGTGTGCTTAGTACACTTCTATATGGATCAGAAACTTGGACTACCTATGCAGGACAGGAGAAAAGGTTAAACAGCTTTCATGTACGTTGCCTTCACAAGATTATGAACATGGCAGGACAAAGTAACTAACTCTAATGTCTTACAACGAGCCAAACTCCCATCGATCAAGGTAACACTTAGGATTGGTAGACTAAGGTGGCTGGGCCAAGTAAGAAGAATGGCAAACAATCGTATTCCCAAACAAATATTTTATGGGGAACTTAAGGACGGAAAGAGAACAAAGGGCAGACCAGTGCTGAGATATAAGGATGTTTGCAGTACTTCCTTGAGGGAATTTTCTATAAGGGAAAGGAACTGGGAAAATGTGGCTGCGGATCGTAGCACATGGAGAGCAAACATAAAAATTGAAACAGCAAATTTCGAGACAATGCTGATGTCAAATTCAGAAGACAAAAAGCGAAAGGTGACAAGGCCGGGTACACCTTGCTCGTTCTGTGGATGGATCTGTCTGTCCAGGATTGGCAAATTCAGCCACGAGAAAAGATGTTCAGTAAAGTAGCACCCAGTATGAGACACTAATGCTTTACTAAACTACTGACTTATCATGATTGCTTGTTACCTACCGTCTGTCAAGACGCTAAAGGCCATATATATATATATATATACACTTCCACTTGGATGGGTATATCCATTAATATAGACAATATGACTACAAAACATGTTCTACTATTGCCCCAGTACACAGACTTGAGAAGAGCAATGTGGTCCACGCCCTCCTCCCTGGAAGAGAAACTATATGGGGCAATCGAATCACTTAAACAGACAGCTGCCTTCATGAGAGAGTCTGGAATCCTACTCTGATTGAGTCTTGATCGCAGAGAGAGAGAGAGAGAGTGAGAGAGTGAGGGATGGGTATATAAAGAGCTTCATCAGAGATCAGATGAGTAAACACGCTCCCACAGAGCAATCAATGGAGGCTGGGATAACAAGTGAGGCTGTTCTCGGAAGAAGAAAAAAAAACATGGACAGATGGGATAGTAGAAACAGTTAAGAATATGACTGCAGAAGAGGTGCATCACAAAGCTAAATACAACAACTCTCTCTCTCTCTCTCTCTCTCTCTCTCTATCTATCTGTCTGTCCATCCATCCATCCATCCATCCATCCATCCATCCATCCATCCATCCATCCATCCATCCATCCATCCATCCATCCATCCATCCATCCATCCATCCATCCATCCGTCTGCCTTCTGTCTGTCTGTTGTTCTGTCTGTCTGTCGGTCATTCTGTCTGTCTGTCCGTCCGTCCGTCCGTCCGTCCGTCCGTCCGTCCGTCCGTCTGTCTGTCTGTCTGTCTGTCTGTCTGTCTGTCTGTCTATCTATCTATCTATCTATTTATCTATCTATCTATCTCACACATCGTCGTTGAAAGGCGTATGAGGAAGAAAAGAAGAAGTTTATCTTACGCAGTTTATCATCATTATATGCTATATAAGTTGGCTTAGGCGATCATTCATTCATTGGGTGCTGTCTCCACATCGAAGGTTGGCTAGCATGGAGCAGCATTTTACTCAGTCTCTTGTCTTGATGAGAGGTAGGGTTCGATCCCAACCGATGGCTTCCGGGTTCACCAAGCCTTAAATGGGTACCGGATTTTTTTTCTGGGAACGTAAAGCGGCCTGGGCCTAATACCGACCACATTACCCCATAAATCATGTGCTGGAGGTCTGTAAAATGTATGGTCACTAACACCATATTCCCTATACGTCACTTGGCGTGATGGGGGCACTAACACCATATTCCCTATACGCTACTTGGCGTGATGGGGGCACTAACACCATATTCCCTATACGCTACTTGGCGTGATGGGGGCACTAACACCATATTCCCTATACGCTACTTGGCGTGACGGGGTCACTAACACCATATTCCCTATACGCTACTTGGCGTGACGGGGTCACTAACACCATATTCCCTATACGCCACTTGGCGTGACGGGGTCACTAACACCATATTTCCTATACGCCACTTGGCGTGATGGGGCACTAACACCATATTCCCTATACGTCACTTGGCGTGACGGGGGCACTAACACCATATTACCTATACGCTACTTGGCGTGACGGGGTCACTAACACCATATTCCCTATACGCCACTTGGCGTGACCGGGGTCACTAACACCATATTCCCTATACGCCTAGTTGGCGTGACGTGGGTACTTTACTTTACTTGTCTTGATGGTGCACGTTGCCATGGGTCCACCTGCCCACCCTTTGACATTATCATTTCACTTTAGTCTTGGCCTGCCTCTGCCTTGTCTACCTTGAACCATCCCTTCCAAGATGACTTTTAGAAGGCTATTATGTCTCTTCACATGTCCACACAATTTCACTTGTCTTTTTTTAATTGTGTTAATTTGTTCTTTTTCATTTTCAGCTGATTCAGAACTTCCTTGTTTGTCTTCTTTTCCTTCCACCCAATTCTCCCCATTTTCCTATAGATCCACATTTCAAAGACTTCCATTTTGTGCCTTGTTTTCTTCTTTCATGTCTATTTTTCTGTATAATACAGGAATGTTGAGTAAATATAACATTTTGCTATTCGTAGTTTCAGTTCCGATTTTATTTGCATTGATGTAAGTATATTTTTCATGTTTTTAAAATTGCTTTTTGGAATTTCTATTCTTTTGTTTATTTTTGTCTTACATTTTCATTATTTGTTATATGCACAAAATAGCTATATTCTTGATTCTAGGCGGCCATGTCCTTCATTATTATCTACCTACAATGCATCGTATCATTTCTTTTGTTCACAATCTACGTGCCACGACAAGAAGTCACAACTTATAGCAATAAGTAGGTAAAGAGCCCCGTCACGACAAGAAGTCACAACTTATAGTAATAAGTAGGTAAAGAGCCCCGTCACGACATGAAGTCACAATTTATAGTAATAAGTAGGTAAAGAGCCCCGTCACGACATGAAATCACAACTTATAGTAATAAGTAGGTAAAGAGCCCCGTCACGACATGAAGTCACAACTTATAGTAATAAGTAAGTAAAGAGCCCCGTCACGACATGAAGTCACAACTTATAGTAATAAGTAGGTAAAGAGCCCCGTCACGACATGAAGTCACAACTTATAGTAATAAGTAAGTAAAGAGCCCCGTCACGACATGAAGTCACAACTTATAGTAATAAGTAGGTAAAGAGCCCCGTCACGACATGAAGTCACAACTTATAGTAATAAGTAAGTAAAGAGCCCCGTCACGACATGAAGTCACAACTTATAGTAATAAGTAAGTAAAGAGCCCCGTCACGACATGAAGTCACAACTTATAGTAATAAGTAGGTAAAGAGCCCCGTCACGACAAGAAGTCACAACTTATAGTAATAAGTAGGTAAAGAGCCCCGTCACGACATGAAGTCACAACTTATAGTAATAAGTAAGTAAAGAGCCCCGTCACGACATGAAGTCACAACTTATAGTAATAAGTAAGTAAAGAGCCCCGTCACGACATGAAGTCACAACTTATAGTAATAAGTAAGTAAAGAACCCCGTCACGACATGAAGTCACAACTTATAGTAATAAGTAGGTAAAGAGCCCCGTCACGACAAGAAGTCACAACTTATAGTAATAAGTAGGTAAAGAGCCCCGTCACGACAAGAAGTCACAACTTATAGTAATAAGTAGGTAAAGAGCCCCGTCACGCCAAGTGTCGTATAGGGAATATGGTGTTAGTGACCATCATTTTTTACAGACCTTCGGCACATGATTTTTGGGATAATGTGGTCGGTGTTACGCCCGTTCCGCTTTACTCTCTCAGAAAAAAAATCCGGTACCCATCTAAGGCTGGGTGAACCCGGAAGCCGTCGATCAGGATCGAACCTCTTGTCCTCTGTAATCCAGTTCACAAACCACTGAGCAATCGTGGCTCAACTAATAGTAGGCCTATTATCAAATCTGTTGTAACAATATAGAACCCACGTACCGGTGGCATTTTGTGCAGTTAAAATAAAGCATAAATGTCTTACCGAGTGCCGTCTCCACATCGAAGGTTGGTTACCATGGAGCGCCATTCCGCTCTGTCTCTTGCTTTGATGGTGCATGTTGTCATAGGCTGACTTGTCCATCTTTTGATGTTACTCGTCCATGTTAGTCTTGGTCTGCCTCTGCCTCTATATTCCTGTATTTCCCCTTCCAATATTACTTTTAGTTGGCTGTTGTGTCTTTTAACATGCCCCCAAAATTTCATTTATCTTGTTGATTGTGTTTAGTAGTTCTCTTTTAATTTTTAGTTGTTTTAAAACTTCATCGTTTGTTCTCTTTACTTTGCATCCAATTCCACCTATTATTATATAAATCCACATTTCAAAGACTTCAATAAAAAAACATTAATGACAGTCACAAAAGAAGCAAACAAGATATACTCACAGCAAGTATCGCCAAGGTAAAGATGGCAGACACTTCCCACACATTAATCATGTTTGAGATCATCAATTCCGATGATGTAAAAAGTCAATCTCAGCTCCAGGTTAATTGAGAACAGTTCATCACTGGCCAGGACCCCGTAAGCGATTGTTGCTGAACTATGAGCTGTTGGTAACAAGACCAAGGCTGAAATAAAACCAGGCGCACTTAACGGCGGGAGGGAAAAAACAAACAGTAAAATTAACGTAGGCTAACATAGATGGAGCATCGCGGCGTTTTGTTTTCCCCAAGCCCTAATTATAGCAGCGTCTCCACTTTCAATTTCTTCATCTGAAGTGCCAGACAGGAAACTGTTTTTTACTTTAACATCAAAATCATAACTGGCATAGTTTTCATTCTCCAAGTCTGACAGCTTTGTTTGATGAAAATGTCCCGAGTTGGCTACATTTCCCCTATTCACACAAAAATGTTATTATGTGGGGGTGGTTTAAAAATTGTGGACCCCCCGGGGGGGGGGGGGGAAGTTGTTAGTTTTGTGGCATAATCTTTTTAAAAGTAATGTTTCAAAACATTTTTGCCGACGTTTATAAAATTGACGGTTTGATAACTTCTAGTCAGAATGGTTCTATTTCAACCCACAAATGTTTCTGTTGCTACTCACGAATGGTTCTATTTCTACCCACAAATGTTTCTGTTGCTACTCACGAATGGTTCTATTTCTACCCACAAATGTTTCTGTTGCTACTCACGAATGGTTCTATTTATACCCACAAATGTTTCTGTTGCTACTCACGAATGGTTCTATTTATACCCACCGATGATTTTCTTTCTATCCACGAATGGTTATATTTCTACCCAAAAATAATTCTATTTGTACCAACGAATGGTTCTATTTCTACCCACGAATAATTCTATTTGCACTCACGAACTATTCTACTTTTACCCACGAACTATTCTATTTCTACCCACGAACTATTCTATTTCTACCCACGAGCTATTCTATTTCTACCCACGAACTATTCTATTTCTACCCACGAACTATTCTATTTCTACCCACGAGCTATTCTATTTCTACCCACGAGCTATTCTATTTCTACCCACGAACTATTCTATTTCTACCCACGAACTATTCTATTTCTACCCACGAGCTATTCTATTTCTACCCACGAACTATTCTATTTCTACCCACGAGCTATTCTATTTCTACCCACGAACTATTCTATTTCTACCCACGAACTATTCTATTTCTGCCTACTAATGATTCTATTTCTGCCCACTAATGGCAATACAGTATAACTTGTTCTAATCAACTTGAGAGATATTTGTAGCAGTGTCCAAGTTATACTTATTACCTCCCTTTGTGTTCATCATATACATCGACAAAACATACAAGAACATCATATACATCAACAAAACATGGAAGAACAGAGTATATATCGATAAAACATGGAAGAACATCATATATATCGACAAAACATGGAAGAACATCATATATATCGACAAAACATGGAAGAACATCATATACATCAACAAAACATGGAAGAACATCATATATATCGACAAAACATGGAAGAACATCATATACATCGACAAAACATACAAGAACATCACATACATCGACAAAACATACAAGAACATCATATACATCGACAAAACATACAAGAACATCCCATACATCGACAAAACATACAAGAACATCATACACATCGACAAAACATGCAAGAACATCACATGCATCAACAAAACATGCAAGAACATCGCATACATCGACAAAACATGCAAGAACATCACGTACATCGACAAAACATGCAAGAACATCACATACATCAACAAAACATGCAAGAACATCACGTACATCAACAAAACATGCAAGAACATCGCATACATCGACAAAACATGCAAGAACATCACACACATAGACAAAACATGCAAGAACATCATACACATAGACAAAACATGCAAGAAAATCACACACATAGACAAAACATGCAAGAACATCACACACATAGACAAAACATGCAAGAACATCACATACATCGAAAAAACATGCAAGAACATCACGTACATCGACAAAACATGCAGGAACATCACGTACATCAACAAAACATGCAAAAACATCGCATACATCGACAAAACATGCAAGAACATCACACACATAGACAAAACATGCAAGAACATCACACACATAGACAAAACATGCAAGAACATCATAAACATCGACAAAACATACAAGAACATCATATACATCGACAAAACATGCAAGAACATCACATACACAGACAAAACATGCAAGAACATCACGTACATCGACAAAACATGCAAGAACATCACATACATCGACAAAACATGCAAGAACATCACACACATAGACAAAACATGCAAGAACATCACACACATAGACAAAATATGCAAGAACATCGCATAAATTCACAAAACATGCAAGAACATCACATACATCGACAAAACATGCAAGAACATCACGTACATCGACAAAACATGCAAGAACATCATACACATAGACAAAACATGCAAGAACATCCCACACATAGACAAAACATGCAAGAACATCGCATACATCGACAAAACATGCAAGAACATCACACACATAGACAAAACATGCAAGAACATCACACACATAGACAAAATATGCAAGAACATCGCATACATCGACAAAACATGCAAGAACATCGCATACATCGACAAAACATGCAAGAACATCACACACATAGACAAAACATGCAAGAACATCATACACATAGACAAAACATGCAAGAACATCACACACATAGACAAAACATGCAAGAACATCGCATACATCGACAAAACATGCAAGAACATCACACACATAGACAAAACATGCAAGAACATCACACACATAGACAAAATATGCAAGAACATCGCATAAATTCACAAAACATGCAAGAACATCACATACATCGACAAAACATGCAAGAACATCACGTACATCGACAAAACATGCAAGAACATCACGTACATCAACAAAACATGCAAGAACATCATATACATCGACAAAACATGCAAGAACATCACACACATAGACAAAACATGCAAGAACATCATACACATAGACAAAACATGCAAGAACATCACACACATAGACAAAACATGCAAGAACATCATACACATAGACAAAACATGCAAGAACATCACACACATAGACAAAACATGCAAGAACATCGCATACATCGACAAAACATGCAAGAACATCACATACACAGACAAAACATGCAAGAACCTTTGACCTTTGCGAGCTAAAGATGGTGACATAATCCTATCCACAAAAGCCCCTGATAGCAAAGCTAAACACGTACCGCTAATGACAATATTTCAATATTGTGACAGTTGGAGGCCTATTTGGATGTGACAGTTGGAGGCCTATTTGGATGTGACAGTTGGAGGCCTATTTGAATGTGACAGTTGGAGGCCTATTTGGATGTGACAGTTGGAGGCCTATTTGGATGTGACAGTTGGAGGCCTATTTGGATGTGACAGTTGGAGGCCTATTTGGATGTGACAGTTGGAGGCCTATTTGGATGTGACAGTTGGAGGCCTATTTTGGATGTGACAGTTGGAGGCCTATTTGGATGTGACAGTTGGAGGCCTATTTGGATGTGACAGTTGGAGGCCTATTTGGATGTGACAGTTGGAGGCCTATTTGGATGTGACAGTTGGAGGCCTATTTGGATGAAATGTCGTTGAACGTTTGTTCTTGATTCTCACCAACGTAAAACTGTTACCATACAACTTTTGTTCTTGATTCTCACCAACGTAAAACTGTTACCATACAACTTTTGTTCTTGATTCTCACCAACGTAAAACTGTTACCATACAACTTTTGTTTTGATTCTCATCAACGTAAAACTGTTACCATACAACTTTTGTTTTGATTCTCATCAACGTAAAACTGTTACCATACAACTTTTGTTTTGATTCTCACCAACGTAAAACTGTTACCATACAACTTTTGTTCTTGATTCTCATCAACGTAAAACTGTTACCATACAACTTTTGTTCTTGATTCTCATCAACGTAAAACTGTTACCATACAACTTTTGTTCTTGATTCTCACCAACGTAAAACTGTTACCATAAAACTTTTGTTTTGATTCTCACCAACGTAAAACTGTTACCATACAACTTTTGTTCTTGATTCTCACCAACGTAAAACTGTTACCATACAACTTTTGTTCTTGATTCTCACCAACGTAAAACTGTTACCATACAACTTTTGTTCTTGATTCTCATCAACGTAAAACTGTTACCATACAACTTTTGTTCTTGATTCTCATCAACGTAAAACTGTTACCATACAACTTTTGTTCTTGATTCTCACCAACGTAAAACTGTTACCATACAACTTTTGTTTTTGATTCTCATCAACGTAAAACTGTTACCATACAACTTTTGTTCTTGATTCTCACCAACGTAAAACTGTTACCATACAACTTTTGTTCTTGATTCTCACCAATGTAAAACTGTTACCATACAACTTTTGTTTTGATTCTCACCAACGTAAAACTGTTACCATACAACTTTTGTTTTGATTCTCACCAACGTAAAACTGTTACCATACAACTTTTGTTTTGATTCTCACCAACGTAAAACTGTTACCATACAACTTTTGTTTTGATTCTCATCAACGTAAACCTGTTACCATACAACTTTTGTTTTGATTCTCATCAACGTAAAACTGTTACCATACAACTTTTTTCTCTCTTTTTTAAAAGATCGACATTATCATCATAAGCTTTACAGCAGCTTCGCATTTCTATGCATCTTGATGGATCTTGATGCATCTTGGTGAATCTTGATGGATCTTGATGCTTTCACCGCTTTACACGTCACGCTAGTAGGCCTACTCTAAAGTTGATGGTGAATTAGGCCAAGAAAGACAACAATGGATATCACTAATGACGACATTATGTGCTGAGAGCTTAGTGACGTCACATAATAACAGAAGTCTTCTGCTTCTACCTTTTTAGCTCCCAGTGGAGCGTAGGTCTTCAACAAACACTTTCCAAGTCTTTCTGTTTTTTTTGCCATTCTTTTAAGATCATTCCATGTCTTCCCCAGCATCTTCATCTTGCTTCTATCTGTCTTCTCCAAGAATTCCTTGGTCCTGCGCTTGAAATATAACAGAAGTGCCAGACCTCTAATTACAAAGTAAGTAAAGGGCTCGTAACTCTTCGTTCATGGTGGTCCGTTCCTATAGCAACGAGATTTCCTTGGTATACAATCTCCGACAACTCTAAAGATCAAATAAAACAATAATCAATTATTTTATTCTCAATGTCCTCAATTGTCCAAATAATTGTTCTTAATGTAAACTCGCGAGAGTTTAAGGCAAGGAGAGGAGCATTCACGGCTGTTTGTTCTCATTCAAAAGTGGTATTTTGGTTACACTCTTGAAAATGTTTTAACTATTTTTATATAAACCTAGTATTGTTATCAAAAAAGGAATTGAAGTCAACGGTCACAACATAAATAATTTGCGGTATGCGGATGACACAGTCTTAATAGCAGAGACAGAATGAACTACAAGAAATGATAGACATAATAGTAAAAGAAAGCAACAAAAAAAGTCTCAGTCTGAATAGTAAGAAAACAGAAGTAATGGTCATATCGAAGACACAATCATCACCATCATGCAGCATAAAAATAAACGAGACAAATTTGAAACAAGTGCTGCAGTGCAACGCGTCAAATACTTGGGCACAATAATAACATCAGATGGAAGATACACCATAGAAATAAAAAGCAGAATAGCTCAGGCCAAAATAGCATTTTAGAAAATGAAAAATATCTTATGCAATAAATCTATGTCAATAGAAGTGAGAAAGGGAGGTCATCGGTGCTATATAGAACCAATTCTGACTTATGGAAGCGAAACATGGACAGTAGACAAACAAATGAAAAGACGATTAGAGGTCACAGAGATGGAATTTCTCAGAAGAATGTTGAAAGTTCCCTGGACAGCTAAAAAGTACAAGTGAGGAAATTCTCAAAGAGGTCAAGACAAAAAGGGACCGCCTAAAAAATATCAGAAAGAAGCAATCAACATTTTCGGGCACATCATGAGAAGAGGAAAGTTGGACTACTTACAACTGGTAAAATAAAAGGAAAGAGAGATCGCGGACGACAAAAAGATGAATTACTGATAGCTTGGTGTCATGGCGAGGCAAACAGTGAACAACAGAACTGAAACGATGCACTATATATAGAAGATTGTGGAAGGACATGGTCGCCTACGCCAACCGGTATGGCACATCATGATGATGAGGTGAATTGTTATATAAAGTATTGTACATTCCCCTCATTCTTAAATTTGGTATTTCATGGAAGTGCTTTCAATTTGTGACACCGTACACAAAAGGTAGAGTTTTTTTCTTCTTTTTCTTCTACCTTTCAGCTCCCTGTGGAGCAGAGGTCTTCAACAAACACTTTCCAAGCCGTTTTGTTTCTTGCCATTCTTTTAAGATCATTCCATGTCTTCCCCATCATCTTCATCTCTGCTTCTATCTGTCATCTCCAAGAAATATTTGGTCTTCCTCATTGTTTTTTCCCCTGGGGATTCCAAAAAAGGGCCTGTTGCGTAATACTCTCAGTTGGTTTCTGCAGTGTGTGTCCTATCCAACGCCATCATCTTTGCTGTATCTCTTTATCCACTGGTATTTGACTGGTACATTTCCATAATTCTATGTTAGTCATTTTGTCCTGCCATTTCCATCCTTTTATTCTGCGTAAGCATCCATTAATGAAAGTCTGTATCTTCGTGATTATAGTTTTTAGTTACAGCCAATATAGATCTATAACTGACATTTAAATAGTGATGATCGGATCGTAAAGATCAAATATTTGCTAAATCTCAGGGTTTCGGGAGATGCAATATTCGATTTCTAACCCCAAATTGGTTAAATATCGAGGTGACGATTCTTCAAGCAACTTTGAGTGTACAGTAGAAGAAGCAGGTGTATCGTATCTTCCTGGCAAAGCACAAATGGGGAAATAAATTAAAGTATTTTTGCGAGGAACAGGTGTGACGTAATGCGAAACAGAACATCCGGAAGTAGGGACCTGAAGGCAATTGATGACGACGATGATTCTATCATCGAAGATCTACAAGAACAAACTCAACATCTCTGGCACAAAATACAACATCAACATCAACAAAACAGAAGTCATGAACGTCGCCAAAAATAGGATATCAACATAACTATAGAAGGCAGACTACTAAAATAAGTAGAGGAATTCAAATACCTAGGAAGTCTAATGACAAACGATAATTCTCAAACAGCAGAGATAGAATCAAGATGCAACAAGGCTTGTCAAATTATAGGACAGTTATCACCACTATTGTCCAACAAGGAAATAACTCTGGAGGCAAAACAGGCACTCTACAATACAATCTTCATCCCAACGTTGTGCTACCAATGCCAGACCTGGACCCTAGATGCAAGAACAATAAGAAAAATAACCTCTACAGAGATGCAATGTGTTAGACGAATGACAGGAAACAGTCTCAGAGGTAAGATCAGAAATGAAGAACCGAGAAAAAAAGCTAGGAATAGCCACCGCCATAGAATATATAAGGAAACAACAGATAAAATGTTTTGGCTACGTGACAAGGCAGCAAGAACAAAACACAACACAACGAGCCTTCAACAAACGTTGTGAGAACACCAGACCCAAGAGTCGACCACGAAAAAGATGAGTTGATGTAATATTAGCAACACTAGGAAACATAACAGCAGCAGAGGCGAACAGAAGAGCAAAAGACCGCAAATTATATCTCCCCTCGACGCTGAAAGGCAAATGAGGAAGGAAAGAAGAAGATTCTATTTTTAGCATCTCTTGCGACTTAGCTTCCGTTTCGACCTTGACCCTCGTCCTGAACTCTTCAAACAGTTTTGGGGGTTAATGTGACCTGACAAAGCAGGAAAATGACAATCTTGCTTCCAACTATTGCCATCTATATAATAAACATCAGGGCTAAAATAGAAACCATGAAAACCCCCAATTAGCATGACATTTTCAGCTTTGCGAGTAGAGACATTCGTGGGTAGAATGGTGTCAGCCGTCTATAAATGAAAACGTCACGCTAGTAGGGGTGGTTTAGCGTTTTCTTTTTATCCCATAAGCTTGTTTCTATAGTTGGGGATGATCAAATTGTCTGTAACGCTTAAAAGCGATTTAGTAATAGAAATCCCGGACGAATGCCACCACAACACACAGTTATACATCCCAACGGTCTTACGATATCAATAGCATTAATATGATATTTCAGTTAGCCTATGATACAACTGATTAACAATAAATGGCAACATATCAACTCGAACAATATAAAAAAAACGATTGCTATCGTTATGGCTACTAGAGCAATTCTATTGTTTTTGTTTTGGTCCTATTTGTTGGCTACTAGAGCTATACTAATAGAGCAATTCTAATGTTAGTGTCTTGGCGTTTGTCTACATTTTGGCTACTAGAGCAATTATACTGTTGTTATTTTGGCGTTTCCCTACTCGTTGGCTACTAGAGCAATACTAATGTTGTTTTGTCCCTATTTGTTGGCTACTAGAGCAATTATAATGTTGTTTTGGCGTTTCCCTACTCGTTGGCTACTAGAGCAATACTAATATTGTTGTTTTGGCGTTTCCCTACTTGTTGGCTACTAGAGCAATATTAATGTTGTTGTTTTGGCCCTATGTGTTGGCCACTAGAGCAATTATAATGTTGTTTTGGCGTTTTCCTACTCGTTGGCTACTATAGCAATACTAATGTTGTTGTTTTGGCCCTATTTGTTGGCTACTAGAGCAATTATAATGTTGTTTTGGCGTTTCCCTACTCGTTGGCTACTAGAGCATTACTAATGTTGTTGTTTTGGCGTTTCCCTACTTGTTGGCTACTAGAGCAATTCTAATGTTGTTGTTTTGGCGTTTCCCTACTCGTTGGCTACTAGAGCAATACTAATGTTGTTGTTTTGGCGTTTCCCTATTTGTTGGCTACTAGAGCAATTATAATGTTGTTTTGGCGTTTCCCTACTCGTTGGCTACTAGAGCAATACTAATGTTGTTGTTTTGGCCCTATTTGTTGACTACTAGAGCAATTATAATGTTGTTTTGGCGTTTCCCTACTCGTTGGCTACTAGAGCAATACTAATGTTGTTGTTTTGGCGTTTCCCTATTTGTTGGCTACTAGAGCAATTCTAATGTTGTTGCTTTGGCGTTTCCCTACTTGTTGGCTACTAGAGCAATTATAATGTTGTTTGGCGTTTCCCTACTTGTTGGCTACTAGAGCAATTCTAATGTTGTTGTTTTGGCGTTTCCCTACTCGTTGGCTACTAGAGCAATACTAATGTTGTTGTTTTGGCGTTTCCCTACTTGTTGGCTACTAGAGCAATACTAATGTTGTTGTTTTGGCGTTTCCCTACTCGTTGGCTACTATAGCAATACTAATGTTGTTGTTTTGGCGTTTCCCTACTCGTTGGCTACTATAGCAATACTAATGTTGTTGTCTTGGCCCTACTTGTTGGCCACTAGAGCAATACTAATGTTGTTGTCTTGGCCCTACTTGTTGGCCACTAGAGCAATACTAATGTTGTTGTTTTGGCGTTTCCCTACTTGTTGGCCACTAGAGCAATACTAATGTTGTTGTTTTGGCGTTTCCCTACTTGTTGGCCACTAGAGCAATACTAATGTTGTTGTTTTGGCGTTTCCCTACTTGTTGGCTACTAGAGTAAATCTAATGTTGTTGTCTTGGCCCTACTTGTTGGCTACTAGAGTAAATCTAATGTTGTTGTCTTGACCCTACTTGTTGGCCACTAGAGTAAATCTAATGTTGTTGTCTTGGCAATACTTGTTGGCTACTAGAGTAAATCTAATGTTGTTGTCTTGGCCGTACTTGTTGGCCACTAGAGTAAATCTAATGTTGTTGTCTTGGCCCTACTCGTTGGCTACTAGAGTAAATCTAATGTTGTTGTCTTGACCCTACTTGTTGGCCACTAGAGTAAATCTAATGTTGTTGTCTTGGCAATACTTGTTGGCTACTAGAGTAAATCTAATGTTGTTGTCTTGGCCGTACTTGTTGGCTACTAGAGTAAATCTAATGTTGTTGTCTTGGCAATACTTGTTGGCTACTAGAGTAAATCTAATGTTGTTGTCTTGGCCCTACTCGTTGGCTACTAGAGTAAATCTAATGTTGTTGTCTTGGCCCTACTTGTTGGCCACTAGAGTAAATCTAATGTTGTTGTCTTGGCCCTACTTGTTGGCCACTAGAGTAAATCTAATGTTGTTGTCTTGGCCCTACTCGTTGGCTACTAGAGTAAATCTAATGTTGTTGTCTTGGCCCTACTTGTTGGCCACTAGAGTAAATCTAATGTTGTTGTCTTGGCAATACTTGTTGGCCACTAGAGTAAATCTAATGTTGTTGTCTTGGCCCTACTTGTTGGCCACTAGAGTAAATCTAATGTTGTTGTCTTGGCCCTACTCGTTGGCTACTAGAGTAAATCTAATGTTGTTGTCTTGGCCCTACTTGTTGGCTACTAGAGTAAATCTAATGTTGTTGTCTTGGCCCTACTTGTTGGCTACTAGAGTAAATCTAATGTTGTTGTCTTGGCCCTACTTGTTGGCTACTAGAGTAAATCTAATGTTGTTGTCTTGGCAATACTTGTTGGCTACTAGAGTAAATCTAATGTTGTTGTCTTGGCCCTACTCGTTGGCTACTAGAGTAAATCTAATGTTGTTGTCTTGGCCCTACTTGTTGGCCACTAGAGTAAATCTAATGTTGTTGTCTTGGCAATACTTGTTGGCTACTAGAGTAAATCTAATGTTGTTGTCTTGGCAATACTTGTTGGCTACTAGAGTAAATCTAATGTTGTTGTCTTGGCAATACTTGTTGGCTACTAGAGTAAATCTAATGTTGTTGTCTTGGCCCTACTTGTTGGCAAGGCACGAATTGTTGAACCTTAGACTGAGACTCCTGGGTTGTAACACATCTGATATCATTTTGTGTTTGTCTTTCTATTTATATTTATTTTGCACCTGACGATGTATTTTGCCGAAACGTCATAGTTTATGTCGTCTCTCTCGCTATTAGTTTACCTACTTGATACATTTTATGTTTTTTTTTTTACCATAGGTTATATTAGACCTATGCTATATTAGACTTATGTTATATTAGACTTATGTTATATTAGACCTATGTTATATTAGACATGGTATATTAGACCTATGTTATATTAGACTTATGCTATATTAGACTTATGTTATATTAGACCTATGTTATATTATACATGCTATATTAGACCTATGCTATATTAGACTTATGCTATATTAGATCTATGTTATATTAGACCCCTGCTATATTAGACTTATGCTATATTAGACCTATGTTATATTAGACATGTTTATTAGACCTATGTTATATTAGATTTATGCTATATTAGACCTATGCTGTATTAGACCTATGTTATATTAGGCCTATGTTATATTAGACATGCTATATTAGACCTATGTTATATTAGACTTATGCTATATTAGACTTATGTTATAATAGACCTATGTTATATTATACATGCTATATTAGACTTATGCTATATTAGACTTATGTTATATTAGACCTATGTTATATTATACATGCTATATTAGACCTATGCTATATTAGACTTATGCTATATTAGATCTATGTTATATTAGACCTATGTTATATTAGACTTATGCTATATTAGACCTATGTTATATTAGACCTATGTAATATTAGACTTATGTTATATTAGACCTATGTTATATTATACATGCTATATTAGACCTATGCTATATTAGACTTATGCTATATTAGATCTATGTTATATTAGACCTATGTTATATTAGACTTATGCTATATTAGACCTATGTTATATTAGACCTATGTAATATTAGACTTATGTTATATTAGACCAATGTTATATTATACATGCTATATTAGTAAAAGTAAAGTACCCCCGTCGCGCCAAGTGGCGTATAGGGAAATATGGTGTTAGTGACCCTATATTTTACAGACCCTCAGCACATGATTTTTGGGATAATGTGGTCAGTATTACGCCCATGCTGCTTTACTTTCCCAGAAAAAAATCCGGTACCCATTTAAGGCTGGGTGAACCCGGAGCCGTCGTTGGGATCGAACCCTACCCCTTGTCCGTGGTAGTCCAGTTCACTAACCACTGAGCTATCGCGGCTATGCTATATTAGACTTATGCTATATTAGACTTATGTTATATTAGACCTATGTTATATTATACATGCTATATTAGACCTATGATATATTAGACTTATGCTATATTAGATCTATGTTATATTAGACCTATGTTATATTAGACTTATGCTATATTAGACCTCTGTTATATTAGACGTATGCTATATTAGACTTATGCTATATTAGACCTATGTTATATTAGACTTATGTTATATTAGACGTATGCTATATTATACCTATTTTCTTTAAGACGTATGTTATGTTAGACTATTGCTATATTAGACGTATGTTATATGAGACCTATGTTATATTAGACCTATGCTATATTAGACCTATGCTATATTACACCTATGTTATAATAGACATATGTTATATTAGACCTATGTTATATTAGACCTATGCTATATTAGACCTATGCTATATTAGACCTATGCTATATTAGACCCATGTTATATTAGACCCATGTTATATTAGACCTATGTTATATTACACCTATGTTATATTAGACCTATGTTATATTAGACCCATGTTATATTAGACCTATGTTATATTACACCTATGTTATATTAGACCTATGTTATATTAGACCTATGTTATATTAGACCCATGTTATATTAGACCTATGTTATATTACACCTATGTTATATTAGACCTATGTTATATTCTCTATCAGTAAAAAAAAAAACTAACAGGATCTGACTGCAGATAGTAGCACATAGAAAGTACAAAATAAAAAGCACAGCAATATTCGAGGCAGCGTTTGATGATTCAGAAGACAAAAGGCGCAGGAGAAAAGAGACGAGGCCAGCCACCAATACATCTTGTTCATTCTGTGGCCGAATCTGTCTATCCAACATTGGCATATTCAGCTAAGAGCGAAGCTGTTAAGTACAACAACATCCAACATAAGACACTCATATTTGACCAAACTACTGACTTATCATGACTGCTTGCTACCAACCGTCTGTCAAGAGAAGCCATATTATCCTATTAGACCGTAAATGCCATCCAAAAATGAAAGTGAAAATCACTCTAGTTAACTTCACAATCTTAATTAATATCATATATTGGTCAAGCGAGCCTTTTCTATAAACCACAACCTAATTATCGATTGATTATTGAACAGTTGACTTCACATAACTAATCACGGATACTGTTTAAGCAACAAAAATAGATCCAGTCTGTCTGGAGAACTTCGTGACTGTCAAACTGACCTGCTTCTATCTGTGCCTCACTGTCACCGTCTTCCCCAGCTATTTCTTAAACAACACACACACATACAAATGTACACCACACACACACACACACGGAGCTGGTATAGCCTACCAGCAGGCAGGTTGTATCAACTTTTATTTTCTGTATCAGCTTGGACCAATTCGGTCAACCACGACGGAACCTGTTGTAAGTTTCAAAAGCGCAATTGTTCTATCGCGACGTAAGTCTGTCGGATTTCCGAACACAAGTTATGCCTCGATGGAAACGATTCTCAACTTTATACAAAGTTCATCTCTATAGAACATAGATACAAAGTTCATCTCTATAGAACATAGATGCAGACTTCATCTCTATAGAACATAGATACAGACTTCATCTCTATAGAGCATAGATGCAGACTTCATCTCTATAGAACATAGATGCAGACTTCATCTCTATAGAACATAGATGCAGACTTCATCTCTATAGAACATAGATGCAAACTTCATCTCTATAGAACATAGATACAGACTTCATCTCTATAGAATATAGATACAGACTTCATCTCTATAGAACATAGATACAGACTTCATCTCTATAGAACATAGATACACAGCTAAACTCTATAGAACATAGATACAGACTTCATCTCTATAGAACATAGATACAGACTTCATCTCTATAGAACATAGATACAGACTTCATCTCTATAGAACATAGATGCAAACTTCATCTCTATAGAACATAGATACAGACTTCATCTCTATAGAACATAGATACAGACTTCATATCTATAGAACATAGATGCAAACTTCATCTCTATAGAACATAGATACAGACTTCATCTCTATAGAACATAGATACAGACTTCATCTCTATAGAACATAAATGCAGACTTCATCTCTATAGAACATAGATGCAGACTTCATCTCTATAGAACATAGATACAGACTTCATCTCTATAGAACATAGATACAAAGTTCATCACTATAAAACATAGATTTTTTTAAAAAATGTATGTTTCTTTCAACTCTGTTGCAGAGAAGCGATTAAGGTGCCAAATAGAAGGCCTGCTTTTAGTTTCAAGCCAACAGCGCGATTATTCTTTCTATACGTATTTCTAGCAGTGGTTTTCAAATATTTAGACATTAAGCGTCCTGTACAACAAGTTTATGTCAGTAGAAGTGAGAAAAAGAGTTCATTAATGCTGCATTGAACCAATTCTGGCCTACGGAAGCGAATCATTAACAGTAGAAAAAACAAATGAAAAGACGATTAGAGGCCACAGAGATGGGATTTCTCAGAAGAATGTTGAGAGTTCCATGGACAGCTAAAAAGACAAATGAGGACATTCTCAAAGTGGCCAACACAAAAAAGGAGCTAATAATAAACATCAGAAAAAAAAACAATCGACATATTTCGGGCACATCATGAGAAGAGGAAAGTTTGAGTAGTTGGTTACAACTAGCAAAATACAGGGAAAGAGAGATCGCGGACGACAAAGAGAGAAAATACTGGATAACTTGATGTCATGGCATAGAAAACAGACAACAACAGAATTGATTTCACACACTGTGGGTTGAAAATTGTGGAAGGACTTGATCGCCTGCACACAATCGGTATGGCACATGATGATTATGACAATAATGATGATGATGATGATAATGATGATGATGAGAGCACAGCTGTTCGTGTTTTGGTTCTAATTTAGGAAACTTAGATGTGTTCACGGATGAAGTCTTCAGCCTCTTACATTTCCTAGATCTGTCAAATGGATATTTGATTCAAATGGTTTCCATTTGTGACGCCAGACGCACAACGGAACGTTGCTTTTTCATTTTCTTCTTCTTTTTATTTTACTTCTTCCTTTCTTCATTTGCCTTTTGGAGGCAAAGACGCCTCACAGCAGCAGAGCTGGATCCTATCAGCGACCCATAGCTGATGACTTGCGCCAGGATCGATGAACCAGAACTATCCACCTTTCTCCACCTCTTCGTAGTGCCTCCAGAAACAAGACTATCCTGTCTAGTCTGGTCAAGCGAGTAGGGATCGAAGAGGGAAGACAACCCGGTAGTCAAAAATAACGTGCTGAAGTCGGATGCATTGGTCCGAAAGGCGCATATATAAAAATTCTACTGCAAACTACAACAGAACTTATCAATACCAATTTAACGTCTTTCTAAAGATGAGGAAAAGGCCAAGCAATTCCTTTAGTGGTCATCGGGCGAACGACAGGAAGGAAGAGACGGATTTGCCTTACAGCGTCGAGAGGTAAAATTGTTTAGACACAGTAGCTAATTATGTGTGAATGGTATTGAAGTAAAGAGCCCCGTCACGCCACGTGACGTATAGAGAATATGGAGTTGGTGACCATAGTTTTGACAGACCTTCGGCACATGATTGTTGGGGTCATGTGGTCGGTTTTACGCCCGTGCCGCTTTACTTTCCCATAAAAAAATTCGGTACTCATTTAAGTCTGGGTCAACCCGGTGCCGTCGATCAAAGTCGAACCCGACAACCTGTCCTTTGTAGTCCAGTTCACTAACCACTGAGCTATCGCGGCTGCCTTTGTGAGTTGTATGTTAGTTCTTAATGTGAGGATCAAAGATAGACGAATCAGAGAGTCTCGGGTGATGCAATATCCTATTTTTAATTCACAAACGTGGGTTATTTTTATTTTATCTCTCTCTCTCTCTTTCTCTCTCTCTCTCTCTCTCCCTCACTCACTCTGCGATAAGGACTCAATCTGAGTAGGACTCCAGACTCTCACACGAAGACAGCTGTCTGTTTAAGCCTGTTAGATCCACTCCGCTTGAATACATGTTAAAACGTTGCACTGTGTTCTGCGCCAGTGGCCCAGTGCATCCGATTTCAGCCAACATTTTGTTCAGGTTTGCTTTCCTTAGCCTTTGATTGTCCCCAATCTTCCTGCAAGGCAGCAGATCTTTTCTGTAGGGGGATTCTGCCCTTAGATGGTCTGCCTTCCCAGGTTTACGAGCACCATCTGCCCGAGTCACTAGAGGTGACTAACACAGACACGCGACTTGTAATATGAGGAAACTGCAACAAGGAACACTTTTCATGCACACAGCCTCCAACTGTTCCTGCCGCCTATCCCCATATACCGGTAAGTCACGTCCTCTTGAAAATGATGATCACCTTAGCGACACAGATGTATTAAGTATATCATCATTTTGACTTTAACTTTTTTTTATTTTAAGATACCACGTCATCTAATTGTGAATGAAGTATGGGGGAAGTATGTGTGGTCTATCTTCTAATTGTGAATGAAGTATGGGGGAAGTATGTGTGGTCTATCTTCTAATTGTGAATGAAGTATGGGGGAAGTATGTGTGGTCTATCTTCTAATTGTGAATGAAGTATGGGGGAAGTATGTGTGGTCTATCTTCTTGGACACAACAAAGCCATTCAACTAAAGTATCGGTGACAAACTACAGTGACAGGCGTTTTCAGTTTTACTTTAAGTTTCTCCTTGTGCAATAGCCATTCTAACATCTTGGTTGAATGATGCTAGCAACTCAAAGCTGGCTGTTGACATAAAGGTTAATGAACCAGAGCTGATCAAACCTTACTATAGCTCACTGTGTCCTAGGAACAGACCGCCCTGTCTGACAAAGGGATGACGAGGGAAGGCAACTGGTATATAATTATTTTGTGCTGAAGTCGGAGATATTGGATCGAAAGGTGTAGATATCATAAATAACTGTAAACACTGACGATTTCTTAACTCATTTTAAAATAAGACGAGCTCTCTCCTCTCTCTCTCTCCCTCTCTCTCTCTCCTCTTTCTCTCTCTCTTCCTTCTACCTTACAGCTCCCTGTGGAGCATAGTTCTTCAACAAACACTTTCCGAGCCGTTCTGTTTCTTGTCATTCTTTAAGATCATTCCATGTCTTCCCCGTCATCTTCATCACTGCTTCCACCTGTCTTCTCCAGAGAATATTTTGGTCTTCCTCATTGTCTCTTTCCCTGGGGATTCCAAGAAAGGGCCTACCGTGTGATACTCTCACTTGACTTCAGCAGTATGTGTATCATCCAGCTCCTTTGTTTTCGTTGTATCTCTTTGTCAACTTGTGTTAGACTAGTACTATCCCCATAATTCTGCGTTACTGTTTTTGTCCTGCCATTTCCGTCCTTTTATTCTGCTCAAGGAATGTATAGGCTACTAAGAAAAATATTATTTATAAAATATAAGATTGTTCAGGGGAGCCGCGATAGCTCAGTGGTTAGTGAACTGGACTACAAAGGACAAGGGGTAGGGTTCGATCCCAACCGACGGCTTCCAGGTTCACCCAGCCTTAAATGGGTACCTGATTTTTTTTCTGGGAAAGTAAAGCAGCACAGGCGTAATACCAACCACATTACCCCAAAAATCATGTGCTGAAGGTCTGTAAAATATAGGGTCACTAACACCATATTTCCCTATACGCCACTTGGCGTGACGGGGGTAGTTTACTTTTTTTTTTAACTTAAGATTGTTCAACACTTTTCGATTACCATTTAAATGTAAAAAAAAAAAAAAAAAAAAAAAAATTATTTTTATTGCAACATTTATTTGTTATCATTAATTTAATTAGTGATCTTTCAGGTTGTTCTATTTGTTTATTGTTTACATTGTTATCTCCTTCGTGTTTTTTTTTTCTGTATGTTTTTTAGAATGAGATATACGTTGATAGAAAGAAGAGATGAGATAATAAAGAGAAAGACTTGCCAGCAACCGAATAGTTCAAGTTAAATCATTGAATAACGTTGACAGGTTAAGTTGAAAGTTCACTTAGAGGTGAAAGGTTAAGTTGAGAGTTCACATAGATGTGAAAGGTTAAGTTGAGAGTTCGCTTAGAGGTGAAAGGTTAAGTTGAGAGTTCATTTAGAGGTGAAAGGTTAAGTTGAGAGTTCATTTAGAGGTGAAAGGTTAAGTTGAGAGTTCGCTTAGAGGTGAAAGGTTAAGTTGAGAGTTCATTTAGAGGTGAAAGGTTAAGTTGAGAGTTCATTTAGAGGTGAAAGGTTAAGTTGAGAGTTCATTTAGAGGTGAAAGGTTAAGTTGAGAATTCACTTAGAGGTAAAAGGTTAAGTTGAGAATTCACTTAGAGGTGAAAGGTTAAGTTGAGAGTTCACTTAGAGGTGAAAGGTTAAGTTGAGAGTTCACATAGAGGTGAAAGGTTAAGTTGAGAATTCACTTAGAGGTGAAAGTCATTTTCAAAATAAGGCAATAACAAGATATTGCCATGTTAAATTTGGGAGACCACTGATATTAAGGATCATCAACATCAAGTACCGGGCCTGCTGACGTAGGTGATCATGCCTCTCCACAGCTTTCGACCTCGACAGTTATTTATCATTTCTGTTGTTGACCTTCTGCCAAAGCCATTCTCGTAAGCTGTCTGGTATCTTTTCTCTTTGCTTCCCTCTATCTCTTCATCCCTCAATTTTCCCATTTGTTACAATATATTCCAGCTGTTCTCTTCTCATTACGTGGCTAAAAAATGATGATTGTTTCTTCCTAATATTGGAAATTAGTTCTCTTTTTGCTTTGCCCTCTTTCATAACGTTTTAATTACTCTTCTTAGCTGTCCATGGAATTCTCAAAATTCTTCTGTAAAACCACATTTCTACAGCCTCCAGTGATTTTCTTGTCTGTTGTCCCATTGTCCATGATTCATATCCAAATGTTAATACTGGATCTACATAACATTTAAGAACTCTTTTTCTTGTTTCTATTGTCAAAAATAGAATGCACAGCATCTTCCTCTTCTTTTCTGGAAGCTGCTTTTGCCTGAGCCATTCTGTATCTCACCTCTGTTGTGCATCTATCATCTCACCTCTGTTGTACATCTACCATCTCACCTCTGTTGTACATCTACCATCTCACCTCTGTTGTACATCTACCATCTCACCTCTGTTGTACATCCACCATCTCACCTGTTGTACATCTACCATCTCACCTCTGTTGTACATCTACCATCTCACCTCTGTTGTACATCTACCATCTCACCTCTGTTGTACATCTACCATCTCACCTCTGTTGTACATCCACCATCTCACCTGTTGTACATCTACCATCTCACCTCTGTTGTGCATCTACCATCAGAGGTTAACAATGTGCCAATGTATTTAAATTCATTTACCATTTACTTACTTCTTTGTATAATCATGGGTCATTAAGAGTCACTTGGCAGATAAACATTGATGTAACTAGCGGATGTTCTGTCATTATTGTCATGTAATAAATGTTTTGACGTTTTGATTCATCATCATCATTGAGTGCCGTCTCCGCATCGAAGGTTGGCGGCTACCATGGAGCGCTATTCCACTCTGTCTCTTTGCTTTGATGATGCAGGTTGTCATAGGCTGACTTGTCCATCTTTTGATGTTACTCGCCCATGTTAGTCTTACTCGTCCATGTTAGTTTTGTTCTGCATTACCTCTTTTACCCTGTATTTTCCCTTCCAATATTACTTTTAGTAGGCTGCTGCGTCTTTTAACACGGCCCAAAAATCTCATTTGTCCTGTTCTAACGTTTTTGATTACGTCCTCTGAAATTCTTCAGGATTCCTGTTTACGACGACAGAGATACTTGTCAATGCCAGACCTCAATCTGGTGGACATAAAAACATGAATCTTGCAAGAGTAGATCCGTTGCTATGACAACAGAAGGTGGTGGTCTAAAGGTGAAACGTAAATCTTGAATTCGTGGTTTTTCCCTAACTTTAGCGGCCCACAAAAAAAGATACCCTGTTTGCACTCTGCGCACGTTAAAAAAATCAATGTCTTTCAAAAGTCGAAAAGAAAGTAGGTAAACCTTGGGATGTGAACAATTAGGTCTCGTGTTCGAATCTCGTCACATACGGTGGTAACTGTGGTTTCCTCGAAGCTCTATTGACGAAAACCAGGATATTTCGTGTGCAATTTGCGCACGTTAAATAATTATTGGCAGTTAAAAAAATGAAAAGAAAGTAAGTCAATAAGATCACTGCTCGGGGGCAACTGTTCAGCAAATCTACCTATGCTGAAGATAGATGTGTCGGGCCGAAAAAGCGAAGATATCACCTTTGTTGTATAACTAGCTACACAACGTAACCACGCCCATTAAATGAGAGGGGGAGGGGGGGGACGCTAGAAATAAGATTTTTTAAATGTTGCCCAACACTGACAAAAATGTCATTTTAGAATTGATAACTCTAATGGGATGAAAATGTGTACCATTAGCTGAAAGTATGTTGTATGAAAAGACACTGACATCTTGATGAAGTTTCAGGCTAAACTGGGTTGGGTAACTTTGAAGCTTGAAATTTGGAGAGTGTATTTCTTGTGTGGCCTAGTGATCTACAAGGAAGGGATTTTTTAAAAAGTAGTAGGTTCTTATTTTTCAATTAAAATTTGTTTCTTTATCAATCATTAATTACGTTAAAATTATTAGTGGATTGAACGTATTTAATTAATTACGTTAAAATTATTAGTGGATTGAACGTATTTAAAGAATATAATATGAAGAATCCAATAATTGTTGAATAAACAGATATTGAATGAACATCATCCATGTTAGTCTTGGTCTGCTTCTGTCTCTTTAACCTTGTATTTTCCTTTCAATATTACTTTTATTAGGCTGTTGTGTCTTTTAACATACCCAAAAATTTCACTTGTTTTATTCTAATTGTGTTTAGCAGTGTATATTTTTGTGTATATGCACCAAGAAACAAAGCACCAGGGATAGATAACATTCCAATAGAAATAATAGCAGCAGCGGGAGAAACAGGAATGCAATGGCTGCACAGAATATTTAATGCAGCATGGCACCAACAACAAGCCCCAGAAGACTGGCAACAGGCAATCATCATACCAATATGGAAAAGAAAAGTAGCAAAAGAGACTGCAATCAATATAGAGGTATATCTCTTCTCAGCCATGTAGGAAAGCTATACGCCAAAATCTTGGGGAAAAGACTGAGACCAATAATAGAACTACAGTTAAGCGATTCTCAAATGGGGTTCCGAAAAAACAGAGGATGTACCGACGCACTATTCACACTAAAACAGCTTGCAGAAAAAACGACAGAACACAACCAAAACTTATACATAGCCTTCATTGACCAGGAAAAAGCATTCGACAGAGTAAACAGAGAACAACTGTGGGAGATATTAACAACATACGGAGTAAGCCAACATCTAACCAACATTATTAAAAGTCTCTACGCCAACAGCAGCTGCAGGGTCAGAACAGCAACAGGCTACACAGACCACTTCGAAGTTAGATCAGGTGTAAGACAGGGGTGCGTACTATCCCCCCTACTGTTTATTACATACATGGACCATATATGCAAGCTAGCCAACCCATCAGAGACAGAGGAGATCAACGAGCTTCTATTTGCAGACGACCAGGCACTAATACATGAAACAATAGAAGACCTACAAGAACACTTAAACAAACTCAACATCTTAGGAACAAAATACAACATGAAAATCAACATCAACAAAACAGAAGTCATAAATGTCGCCAAAAATAAACAGAACATCAACATAACTATAGAAGGCAGACAACTAAAACAAGTAGAGGAATTCAAATACCTAGGAAGTCTAATGACAAACGACAATTCCCAAACAGCAGAGATAGAATCAAGATGCAACAAAGATTGTCAAATCATCGGACAGTTATCACCACTATTGTCCAACAAGGAAATAACTCTGGAGGCAAAACGAGCACTCTACAATACAATCTTCATCCCAACGTTGTGCTACCAATGCCAGACCTGGACCCTAGATGCAAGAACAATAAGAAAAATAACCTCTACAGAGATGAAATGTGTTAGACGAATGACAGGGAACAGTCTGAGAGATAAGATCAGAAATGAAGAACTGAGAAAAAAGCTAGGAATAGCCCCAGCCATAGAATATATAAAGAAACAACAGATAAAAGGGTTCGGCCACGTGACAAGGCAGAAAGAACAAAACACAACACAACGAGCCTTCAACAAACGTTGTGAGAACAACAGACCCAAGGGTCGACCACGAAAAAGATGGATCGATGGAATATTAGAAGCACTAGGAAACATAACAGCAGCAGAGGCGAACAGAAGAGCAAAAGACCGCAAATTATATCTCCCCTCGACGCTGAAAGGCAAATGAAGAAGGAAAGAAGAAGAAAAAGAAGAAGTGTTTAGCAGTTCCCTCTTCATTGTTAGTTGTTTTAAAACTTCCTCGTTTGTTTCATTTTCTGTCCATCCAATTCTACCTATTCTTCTATAGATAGCAAAGAAAAACGAATAATTTAGTGTCGGAAACTTTCTACAGCTGTTTGTCACTGACAAAATGGTAAAAAAATCAAGATGATAAAATGGTAAAAACATCAAGATGATAAAATGGTAAAAACATCAAGATGATAAAAATGGTAAAAACATCAAGATGATAAAATGGTTAAAAACATCAAGATGATAAAATGATAAAAACATCAAGATGATAAAATGGTAAAAACATCAAGATGATAAAATGATAAAAACATCAAGATGATAAAATGGTAAAAACATCAAGATGATACAATGGTTAAAAACATCAAGATGATAAAATGGTAAAAACATCAAGATGATACAATGGTTAAAAACATCAAGATGATAAAATGATAAAAACATCAAGATGATACAATGGTAAAAACATCGAGATGATAAAATGGTAAAAACATCAAGATGATACAATGGTTAAAAATATCAAGATGATAAAATGGTAAAAACATCAAGATGATACAATGGTTAAAAACATCAAGATGATAAAATGGTAAAAACATCAAGATGATACAATGGTTAAAAACATCAAGATGATAAAATGGTAAAAACATCAAGATGATACAATGGTAAAAACATCAAGATGATACAATGGTTAAAAATATCAAGATGATATAATGGTAAAAACATCAAGATGATACAATGGTAAAAACATCGAGATGATACAATGGTAAAAACATCAAGATGATATAATGGTAAAAACATCAAGATGATACAATGGTAAAAACATCAAGATGATAAAATGGTAAAAACATCAAAATGATACATGGTAAAAACATCCATCAAGATGATACAATGGTAAAAACATCAAGATGATACAGTGGTAAAAACATCAAGATGATACAGTGGTAAAAACATCAAGATGATACAATGGTAAAAACATCAAGATGATACAGTGGTTAAAACATCAAGATGATACATGGTAAAAACATCAAGACGATACAATGGTAAAAACATCAAAATGATACATGGTAAAAACATCCATCAAGATGATACAATGGTAAAAACATCAAGATGATACAATGGTAAAAACATCAAGATGTCTAGAACTGAGAAGCTGCTGTAAAGCTGATGATAACAATGAAAATTATATAAAAAAAAAGGAAAAAGTGGTATGGTAATAGATTTACGTCGGTGAGAAACAAAACAAAAGTAGAATGACGTTTCAGCCAAAAGGCCTTCAGCAGGAACAACAAACCACAGCACAAAAATGTATTGCACTTTAAGCACCTATGAGTCTATGGAATAACTGGCTTGCTAAGACGCCGATTCAAGTCTCGTACTTTACCTTTAGACAGAGATCTACATGGCGATAATATGCTAGACTCTCAAACAAGGGAAGTCACTTCCTTGAGCTGTATCACGAATACTTTAGTTGTTTGGCTTACTTGTATTTGTCCAGAAACATAATACACACACTTCTTCTGTTTTACATTGAGCATGATTTAGAGAAACTGTGATTTCAAATTAGTAAACTTTTGTGACTAACAATTGAATGTTGCGTACGTGAAACTCACAGATTGGCCATGTCTTGTGAGGTTTTTCATCGCATCAGCGATGAGATGGCACAGGTTTCTCGTGGCAAGGCGCTGTGGTAGTGGGGGAAGTACGGGTTCGATCCTGCTTCGGGCTGTCTATTATTCTTGGTATTTTTCTCTTGTTGATTGTTTGTGATTTTTTTTCCGAGTATTGTAAACATACCCCTCCACCTGAAATGATACGCCCCGGCAGTCCCCGCCCTCCCCCCCCCCCCCCCCCAATAATATTCATTTATTTTTAATTGTCTCCGAATCTAGAGACTAAAGTAGGCCAATTGCTGAATTCTGGCACGTGATCTAAGGGAAGCAACTATTCCAAATTATTATCTTGTATATTTAACCTGAAAATTTCCCCTGAAAATATCAATTGGAATTTCCTTTACATGGGTAGCCATATTGGGCCATACCTAGACGGTTGTGATATTGAACGTGGTGGATGGAAGTCGAGGTGTTTGAGTGCTAGTGGACTACAACGGACAAGAGGTCGCGGTTCGATCGATCAAACCTAGGAGCTATGGGAACAGGATATTTTTATGACTTCGGCGGCCTAGCGTGATACTGCCCATACCAATCATAAAATGTGTGTTAGCAGAAATTGGAAAAAAGAAGAAGAAGAAAATGATGATGATGATGATGATGATGATGATGATGAAGGAGAAGAAGAAACTATAGAATCGAGAGACATGTCAGCTGGGAAGATTTTTTTTAATAGATAAAGTAATAGATAACATCAAAAAATAAATCTAACTTTAGGACAATTTGTGAAATTTTCACCCGTGATGTACTTGTTCTGTTCTCAGTACTTTGTGCTTTAAAGATGTGGATTATTTCCTGCAAATACAACATAAGACAACATCCAACGTTACAGCTCTGTGCTTTTGGCGGGGACACAAGAATATACACAACTAGAAACGTTAATGAACTGACAGAAAATACTTTCATAAGTGACCACCTAGTGTCACCACTAGTGAAGAGAGAGAGAAAGAATGAACGAATGAAAGAAGGAAAGAAAGAAAGAACACTTTCAACTCCCTGCGGAGCATAGGTCTTCAACAAACACTTTCACTCCCTGTGGAGCATAGGTCTCCAACAAATACTTTTAACTCCTTGTAGAGCACAGGTCTTCAACAAACACTTTCAACTCCCTGTGGAGCATAGGTCTTCAACAAACACTTTCCAAGCCAATCTGTTTCTTGTCATTCTTTTAAAATCATTCCATGTCTTCCCCATCATCTTCATCTCTGCTTACACCTGTCTACCTCAATAATATTTTGGTCTTCCTCTTCATCTCAACTATTGGGGATTCAAAAAGGGCCTGTCGTGTAATACTCTCATTTGACTTCCGCAGTGTGTGTCCTTTCCAGCGCCATCTACTGGTAACAGATCTATACCTATGTTTCATAGACTATACTAAAGCATTTGACAAAGTAAAGCACCATAAGGGGCATGCCTGGGATAACAATCGAAAGTCATAATATAAATAATCTAAGGTATGCTGATGATACAGTCTTAATCGCTAAGAGTGAAAATGAGTTACAAGAAATGTTAGACATAGTGAAAGAAAGAAAAAATAAAAGACTCAGCCTTAATAGCAAAAAAGACAAAAGTAATGGTAACAACAAAGAAAAGACATCACCTCAGTGCAAAATAAAGACAAGTGGAACAATATTAAAACAGGTAAATGAATTTAAATATTTGGGAACTTTGTTAACCTCAGACGGAAGATGTACAAAAGAGGTGAGATGCAGAATGGCTCAGGCAAAAACAGCTTTCCAAAAAATGAGGAAGATACTATGCAATCCAATTTTGACAATTGAAACAAGAAAAAGAGTTCTTAAATGTTACGTAGAGCCAGTCTTAACATATGGATGTGAATCATGGACAATAGGACAACTGACAAGAAAATCACTGGAGTCTGTAGAAATGTGGTTTTACAAAAGGATGTTGAGAATACCATGGACAGCTAAGAAGAGTAATGAAAACGTTCTGAAAGAGGCCAAAGCAAAAAGAGAGAATATATTGGAATATATTGTAACTACTGGGAAAATTGAGGGACGAAGAGATAGAGATACCAGGCAGCTTAAGAGAATGACTTGGCAGAAGGTCAACAACAGAAATGATAAATAACTGTCGTGATCGAAAGTTGCGGAGTGACATGATCACCTACGTCAGCAGGCCCGGTACTTGATGTTGATGATATCTACTGGTATTTGACTTCCACTTTTCCATAATTATATGTTGGTGATTTTACCACGCCACTGACGTTTTACACTCAACCAGCACAATTAGCACCCGGGGTTTCCCTCTAAGATTGAATCAACACCAATTCGAATATGGAAATCTCCAAAGATTAACCGCTTATTTGCCCTTGTCACTGAAGATATCCACAACTTCCTGGCTTCTATAGAAGTGATTATCTCCCCGTTTTCCTTTACTTATCCAGTACACGGCATGGCACTAACCAGCTGGTATGGAAACCAATGCAGTGTTTTATCAAGACTTATAACCTGTCTAGACTTGCATATCACACTTCACAACTCGCTGATAAAAACACGTCCTACCCGCATACTAATTCATGCTCCTTTAACGCTCTGTTGACTAGTTTCTACAAAATCTGGTAATGCACGACATATTAAGAAATGTGTCTTTTAACGACTGGAAACTACTATCCGTGCCTAAACGTAGCATGTAACTCTTTGCAACGCAAGTATTAGGCCCTACGGGAGATACTTGTCTTAATAGGAAAATACAAATAAATAAATTATTCCCGAGGTATGTTCGTAACCCGATGCTATAGTCATGAGTACACATGCATGAAAGACATCACCAATGATAGCATCTTATTTTAGGTTGCTTAGTTGTCCGTGTGCTGTAGTGCAGATTTCTCGTGACATTGCGCTGTGTCTAGGAGTACTGGTTCGATCATATATCGGACTGTTTATTGTTCTTTGTTTGTTTGTGTGTACATTGTTGATTATTTGTGAATCTTTTCCCGAGTGTTGTTAACATATCTGAAATGATTCGCTGATCTGTCGCCTAGGAAGTTTCCCTCCATCATCATATTTATTGATTATTTGTCTCAAGACATCATCACCATATTTATTGATTATTTGTCTCAAGACATTTAGCCAGGCAAAGTCCACTGGTCGAGACAGCGGCCATGATGTCGCAGGTGAGGTAATCTGTCAGAGAGACAGCGGTTATGATGTCGTAGATGAGATAATCTGTCGGAGAGACAGCGGCCATGATGTCGCAGGTGAGATAATCTGTCGGAGAGACAGCGGTTATGATGTCGTAGATGAGATAATCTGTCGGAGAGACAGCGGTTATGATGTCGTAGATGAGATAATCTGTCGGAGAGACAGCGGCCATGATGTCGTAGATGAGATAATCTGTCGGAGAGACAGCGGCCATGATGTCGCAGGTCAGATAATCTGTCGGAGAGACAGCGGCCATGATGTCGTAGATGAGATAATCTGTCGGAGAGACAGCGGCCATGATGTCGCAGGTGAGATAATCTATCGGAGAGACAGCGGCCATGATGTCGTAGATGAGATAATCTGTCGGAGAGACAGCGGCCATGATGTCGTAGATGAGATAATCTGTCGGAGAGACAGCGGCCATGATGTCGCAGGTGAGATAATCTGTCGGAGAGACAGCGGCCATGATGTCGTAGATGAGATAATCTGTCGGAGAGACAGCGGCCATGATGTCGTTGATGAGATAATCTGTCGGAGAGACAGCGGCCATGATGTCGTAGATGAGATAATCTGTCGGAGAGACAGCGATTATGATGTCGTAGATGAGATAATCTGTCGGAGAGACAGCGGTTATGATGTCGTAGATGAGATAATCTGTCGGAGAGACAGCGGTTATGATGTCGTAGATGAGATAATCTGTCGGAGAGACAGCGGCCATGATGTCGTAGATGAGATAATCTGTCGGAGAGACAGCGGCCATGATGTCGTAGATGAGATAATCTGTCGGAGAGACAGCGATTATGATGTCGTAGATGAGATAATCTGTCGGAGAGACAGCGGTTATGATGTCGCAGGTGAGGTAATCTGTCGGAGAGACAGCAGTTATGATGACGTAGATGAGATAATCTGTCGGAGAGACAGCGGTTATGATGTCGCAGGTGAGATAATCTGTCGGAGAGACAGCGGCCATGATGTTGCAGGTGAGATAATCTGTCGGAGAGACAGCGCCATAATGTCGCAGGTGAGATAATCTGTCGGAGAGACAGCGTCATGATGTCGCAGGTGAGATAATCTGTCGGAGAGAAAGCAGTTATGATGTCGCAGGTGAGATAATCTGTCGGAGAGAAAGCAGTCATGATGTCGCAGGTGAGATAATCTGTCGGAGAGAAAGCAGTCATGATGTCGCAGGTGAGATAATCTGTCGGAGAGAAAGCAGTTATGATGTCGCAGGTGAGATAATCTGTCGGAGACACAGCAGTTATGATGTCGCAGGTGAGATAATCTGTCGGAGAGACAGCGGCCATGATGTCGCAGGTCAGATAATCTGTCGGAGAGACAGCGGCCATGATGTCGCAGGTCAGATAATCTGTCGGAGAGACAGCAGTTATGATGTCGCAGGTGAGGCAATCTGTCGGAGAGACAGCGGTCATGATGTCGCAGGTGAGGTAATCTGTCGGAGAGACAGCGGCCATGATGTCGCAGGTCAGATAATCTGTCGGAGAGACAGCAGTTATGATGTCGTAGGTGAGGCAATCTGTCGGAGAGACAGCGGCCATGATGTCGCAGGTGAGATAATCTGTCGGAGAGACAGCAGTTATGATGTCGTAGGTGAGGCAATCTGTTGGAGAGACAGCAGTTATGATGTCGCAGGTGAGATAATCTGTCGGAGAGACAGCAGTTATGATGTCGCAGGTGAGATAATCTGTCGGAGAGACAGCAGTTATGATGTCGCAGATGAGATAATCTGTCGGAGAGACAGCAGTTATGATGTCGCAGGTGAGATAATCTGTCGGAGAGACAGCAGTTATGATGTCGCAGGTCAGATAATCTGTCGGAGAGACAGCGGCCATGATGTCGCAGGTCAGATAATCTGTCGGAGAGACAGCGGCCATGATGTCGTAGATGAGGCAATCTGTCGGAGAGACAGCAGTTATGATGTCGCAGGTCAGATAATCTGTCGGAGAGACAGCGGCCATGATGTCGCAGGTCAGATAATCTGTCGGAGAGACAGCGGCCATGATGTCGCAGGTCAGATAATCTGTCGGAGAGACAGCGGCCATGATGTCGCAGGTCAGATAATCTGTCGGAGAGACAGCAGTTATGATGTCGTAGGTGAGGCAATCTGTCGGAGAGACAGCGGTCATGATGTCGCGGGTGAGGTAATCTGTCGGAGCACAAAATGAAATAATCAAATACTAGTATCATGATGTGCCATGCTGGTTGGCGTAGACGATCATTCCTTCTGTAACAATGAATGTAAGGATGTAGGAAAATTATGGATTTGGGGACAGTGTAAGGAGAATTGAGGGCACCATCGTGTGTTTAGGGACAGTGTAAGGAGAATTGAGGGCATCATCGTGTGTTTAGGGAAAGTGTAAGGAGAATTGAGGGCACCATCGTGTGTTTAGGGACAGTGTAAGGAGAATTGAGGGAACCATCGTGTGTTTAGAGACAGTGTAAGGAGAATTGAGGGAACCATCGTGTGTTTAGGGACAGTGTAAGGAGAATTGAGGGCACCATCGTGTGTTTAGAGACAGTGTAAGGAGAATTGAGGGCACCATCGTGTGTTTAGAGACAGTGTAAGGAGAATTGAGGGAACCATCGTGTGTTTAGGGACAGTGTAAGGAGAATTGAGGGCACCATCGTGTGTTTAGGGACAGTGACATTCAGGTGATAGTTATGAGCTAGTTGTTTAGGTGAGTAGAGATAGGCAAATCTCGTGATTATGAGAAAAGGGTTCGAACCACAAAGGGGTGATTTCATTGGCTGGGGAAATGATGTGGGTAGTCTTTCATTGGTCGAGACATGAGATACTTAAGAGCCGGGGTAGAGAAAACGAGAGGAGATGAAATGTAATCTAAGGAGGTAGGAAGACACAGTCGATCTAAGTTAATAGAGAAGTGGATATATTTTAGTGGTAACAGGGTGAATGCCCATATAAGCTAGGCCGTGTGTAGGGACAACCATAAGGTGGACATTTTGTTTAAGAAGTTGAATGTAGTTAAAGGAACGAGTGAGAATGAATCCTTTAGTATAGGAAGCTGGACATTTTGTAATCACAGTGTGGGAGGACAGTGAGCAGAAACGTCTATAATGAGATGTTCCATGAGATGATTTATGACGTGGACATTATGTTGGTTGTTAAGTTCTGTACACTGTTCAGGGAGTGTGGACAGAGATAAGTGATTCAATGTGTGGTGAGAGAGACCTGTGATTAGTTACAAGAGTTGGAGGTAAGGATCCTCCTTAGCATTTACTCTGATACCCGAGCGGTGATCCACACCAATGGGCTGTTTATATTGATGACATCTGTTAAGTGGATTATGTAAATAAAGTATTGCTATTCTTTTGTACCAGAGACTTGTGTGTGTGCAGTCAATTTCATGTAGAGGGTGTGACGTATTCCGACTCAACAGACGAACCAGAACACAACGCGAAGTACAAAGATTGACAGTTTACACTTAACGGCGGAGATATTGATGAGAGAAGTGAGCAGTCACGGTTCAAATAACCCACAAGGCATATCTCTGCACACTTTGACGGTTCAAATAACCCACAAGGCATATCTCTGCACACTTTGACAGTTCAAATAACCCACAAGGCATATCTCTGCACACTTTGACGGTTCAAATAACCCACAAGGCATATCTCTGCACACTTTGACAGTTCAAATAACCCACAAGGCATATCTCTGCACACTTTGACGGTTCAAATAACCCACAAGGCATATCTCTGCACACTTTGACGGTTCAAATAACCCACAAGGCATATCTCTGCACACTTTGACGGTTCAAATAACCCACAAGGTATATCTCTGCACACTTTGACAGTTCAAATAACCCACAAGGCATATCTCTGCACACTTTGACGGTTCAAATAACCCACAAGGCATATCTCTGCACACTTTGACGGTTCAAATAACCCACAAGGTATATCTCTGCACACTTTGACGGTTCAAATAACCCACAAGGCATATCTCTGCACACTTTGACGGTTCAAATAACCCACAAGGCATATCTCTGCACACTTTGACGGTTCAAATAACCCACAAGGCATATCTCTGCACACTTTGACGGTTCAAATAACCCACCAGGCATATCTCTGCACACTTTGACGGTTCAAATAACCCACAAGGCATATCTCTGCACACTTTGACGGTTCAAATAACCCACAAGGCATATCTCTGCACACTTTGACGGTTCAAATAACCCACCAGGCATATCTCTGCACACTTTGACGGTTCAAATAACCCACAAGGCATATCTCTGCACACTTTGACAGTTCAAATAACCCACAAGGCATATCTCTGCACACTTTGACAGTTCAATTAACGCCATCGTGCACATCGCTGCACACTTCCACAATTTTCTATCTACAGTGCATCGTATCAGTTCTGTTGTTGACTGTTTTCTATGTCATGACACCAAGCTATTCAGCATTTTCTCTTTGTCGTCCGCGATCTCTCTTTCCCTGTATTTTGCCAGGTGTAACGTGTTCCAACTTTCCTCTTCTCATGATGTGCCCCAAAATTGTTGATTGCTTTCTTCTTCCTTTAGGACCTCCCTTTTTTGTGTTGGCAAACCTGGAAGTCATCGATCGGGATTGAACCCAACTCCTTGTTCTCAAAAGCCTAGTTCACTAACCACCACGCTACCGTGCCTTAGCCAAATTCTCAGTAGTTGTTGTTGACGCAACACCACGAGCTGATACGAGAAGAATCCCTTTGACTCGTTGATTTGGCGGATCGTAAAGGATTCCTTGTCTTTCCCAGCTTTTACTGCAGAGTCTCAGGATTTGGCTGGAAGGTTGTGACTTGTCCTCCACAGAAGTACTGCAATACTAGGTCTTCTATATCAGCAACGACCACCACTAGAAGGAACACAGCGGCCCTAGCTTCTGTTAGCCAGCCTGTTTTGATGCAGGATCAATACTAGGTCTTCTATATCAGCAACGACCACCACTAGAAGGAACACAGCGGCCCTAGCTTCTGTTAGCCAGCCTGTTTTGATGCAGGATCAATACTAGGTCTTCTATATCAGCAACGACCACCACTAGAAGGAACACAGCGGCCCTAGCTTCTGTTAGCCAGCCTGTTTTGATGCAGGATCAATACTAGGTCTTCTATATCAGCAACGACCACCACTAGAAGGAACACAGCGGCCCTAGCTTCTGTTAGCCAGCCTGTTTTGATGCAGGATCAATACTAGGTCTTCTATATCAGCAACGACCACCACTAGAAGGAACACAGCGGCCCTAGCTTCTGTTAGCCAGCCTGTTTTGATGCAGGATCAATACTAGGTCTTCTATATCAGCAACGACCACCACTAGAAGGAACACAGCGGCCCTAGCTTCTGTTAGCCAGCCTGTTTTGATGCAGGATCAATACTAGGTCTTCTATATCAGCAACGACCACCACTAGAAGGAACACAGCGGCCCTAGCTTCTGTTAGCCAGCCTGTTTTGATGCAGGATCAATACTAGGTCTTCTATATCAGCAACGACCACCACTAGAAGGAACACAGCGGCCCTAGCTTCTGTTAGCCAGCCTGTTTTGATGCAGGATCAATACTAGGTCTTCTATATCAGCAACGACCACCACTAGAAGGAACACAGCGGCCCTAGCTTCTGTTAGCCAGCCTGTTTTGATGCAGGATCAATACTAGGTCTTCTATATCAGCAACGACCACCACTAGAAGGAACACAGCGGCCCTAGCTTCTGTTAGCCAGCCTGTTTTGATGCAGGATCAATACTAGGTCTTCTATATCAGCAACGACCACCACTAGAAGGAACACAGCGGCCCTAGCTTCTGTTAGCCAGCCTGTTTTGATGCAGGATCAATACTAGGTCTTCTATATCAGCAACGACCACCACTAGAAGGAACACAGCGGCCCTAGCTTCTGTTAGCCAGCCTGTTTTGATGCAGGATCAATACTAGGTCTTCTATATCAGCAACGACCACCACTAGAAGGAACACAGCGGCCCTAGCTTCTGTTAGCCAGCCTGTTTTGATGCAGGATCAATACTAGGTCTTCTATATCAGCAACGACCACCACTAGAAGGAACACAGCGGCCCTAGCTTCTGTTAGCCAGCCTGTTTTGATGCAGGATCAATACTAGGTCTTCTATATCAGCAACGACCACCACTAGAAGGAACACAGCGGCCCTAGCTTCTGTTAGCCAGCCTGTTTTGATGCAGGATCAATACTAGGTCTTCTATATCAGCAACGACCACCACTAGAAGGAACACAGCGGCCCTAGCTTCTGTTAGCCAGCCTGTTTTGATGCAGGATCAATACTAGGTCTTCTATATCAGCAACGACCACCACTAGAAGGAACACAGCGGCCCTAGCTTCTGTTAGCCAGCCTGTTTTGATGCAGGATCAATACTAGGTCTTCTATATCAGCAACGACCACCACTAGAAGGAACACAGCGGCCCTAGCTTCTGTTAGCCAGCCTGTTTTGATGCAGGATCAATACTAGGTCTTCTATATCAGCAACGACCACCACTAGAAGGAACACAGCGGCCCTAGCTTCTGTTAGCCAGCCTGTTTTGATGCAGGATCAATACTAGGTCTTCTATATCAGCAACGACCACCACTAGAAGGAACACAGCGGCCCTAGCTTCTGTTAGCCAGCCTGTTTTGATGCAGGATCAATACTAGGTCTTATATATTAGTAAGAACCACCACTACAGGGAACACGGTGATCCTAGCTGTCATGGTTATGGAAGGCCCCGGTGTCACTGCAAACGAATTAAAATCCAAAATTGCTCAACCGCCCGTGCCAGTGGAATCATCCGAATTAATATCTCATCTCCCAAACAAAGAAAGGCAGCTGCGGTCCCCATCATAGAAGTCTCAGCACACGCCAAAAGACATAAAGCGAAATCGCACAGAAAGTGAACACAACTTCTGGTAGCTTGGTCCTAGCTTCTGTTAGCTTGGTCCTAGCTTCTGTTAGCTTGGTCCTAGCTTGTGTTAGCTTGTCCTAGCTTCTGGTAGCTTGGTCCTAGCTTCTGTTAGCTTAGTCCTAGCTCGTGTCAGCTTGGTCCTAGCTTCTGTTAGCTTGGTCCTAGCTTGTGTTAGCTTGTCCTAGCTTCTGTTAGCTTGGTCTTAGCTTCTGGTAGCTTGGTCCTAGCTTGTGTTAGCTTGGTCCTAGCTTCTGTTAGCTTGGTCCTAGCTTCTGTTAGCTTAGTCCTAGCTCGTGTCAGCTTGGTCCTAGCTTCTGTTAGCTTGGTCCTAGCTTCTGTTAGCTTAGTCCTAGCTCGTGTTAGCTTGGTCCTAGCTTCTGTTAGCTTGGTCCTAGCTTCTGTTAGCTTGGTCCTAGCTTCTGGTAGCTTCGTCCTAGCTTCTATTAGCTTCGTCCTAGCTTCTGTTAGCTTGGTCCTAGCTTCTGTTAGCTTGGTCCTAGCTTCTATTAGCTTGGTCCTAGCTTCTGTTAGCTTGGTCCTAGCTTCTGTTAGCTTGGTCCTAGCTTCTGTTAGCTTGGTCCTAGCTTCTGGTAGCTTGGTCCTAGCTTCTGGTAGCTTCGTCCTAGCTTCTATTAGCTTGGTCCTAGCTTCTGTTAGCTTGGTCCTAGCTTATGTTAGCTTGGTCCTAGCTTCTGTTAGCTTGGTCCTAGCTTCTGTTAGCTTGATCCTAGCTTCTGTTAGCTTGGTCCTAGCTTCTATTAGCTTGGTCTAGCTTCTGTTAGCTTGGACCTAGCTTCTGTAAGCTTCGTCCTACCTTCTGTTATCCAGTCTATTTAGAAACATACCGTCACCAGGGGAGACTGACTAAGAGGTCGAGACTAGGTCTTGGTCTGCTACAAATTGCAAGCGCTTGACCTCCCCTCATCAGGCCAGTCCACTAACCACATCGCTACCGTGGCTTTAGCCAAAAGACAACAAATGTGAATGATCATCGCACAAAAGCTTGCACGCAAACTCAACAAGACACCAATGAGGTGACCGATAGTGCCCCAATGGATGTGTGCCCATAGTACGACCATCTAGTGTTATTGTCTGGCTAACGAGCTACGAGCTAGCACATTCTAATCGATAAAAGACCAACTCCAGCTTTTGCTTATTGTAATAATGGAGATAATATAAGTCAGTCTCGAGTTGCCAGATAAGATCACAGACCTAGTAACTGACAGGCTAGGTCTACAAGGGTGTTGTTAGGGCTCTATCGGGCAATTCATTTTTTAAAATTATTTATTTACAAACTGGTTCTTGGTACCGGCGGAGTTTCAACTATTTTCGGCGGCCGGGGCGAACTACACAAATTGTGCTCCCGTTTAGCGCTCATTTTATTTGACAAAATTATATCCGATGTTAGTGCAAGATCAGGAAACGATTTGGCTACAGTGTTACATTCCGACATCTACTGCTGTAACTTATGACTGTGCTTTCATGCTATTCTTTTATAGATTTATTAATTCTGACAATGTTCATTGTGTCCCCTCATTGATATACTGATAACCTGTATCGTTATAACTGCGTTTACTTTACCGGTACGGGACATGGGTGCTAACTTGTGCACTGTATAATAAGGAAAAGTAAAGAGCCCCCGTCAGACCAAGTGGCGTATAGGGAATATGGTGTTAGTGACCATAAATTTTACAGACCTTCAGCACGTGATTATTGGGGTAATGTGGTCGGTTTTACGCCCGTGCCGCTTTACTTTCTCAGAAAAAAATTCGGTACCCATTTAAGGCTGGGTGAACCAGGAGCCGTCGGTTGGGATCGAACCCTACCTCATGTCCTTTGTAGTCCAGTTCACTAACCACTGAGCTATCGCGACCCCCCTGCACTGTATAATGCATTTCTTTATTTGAGATGAAATTACAGATGAATTCTCTAAACAGATGAAATACTACAGAGGAAATATCAAAATAGATGCAATGTTACAAAAGAAATCTCTAGATATCTTTATAGACAAAATAAATTAACAAAAGTTTACTTAATAGAAAGTGCTTGCTTGCTTGCGTTCGCCCGATGACTCAAGTATTCTAGAGTATTCGTAGACTGTAGAATTCCTCTTCATCATCCGTCCTTAAAAGGACGTTAAGTGGGCGTGTCTACGTTGTGTTGTGGTTTGCAGTATAACTGTTATATTTGCGCCTTTCGGTCCAAGACATCCGACTTCAGCTCAACATTTTTGAGTACCGGGTTGTCTTCCCTCTTCGCACCCTGCTCACTCGGCCAGACTAGACAGGTTAGTCTGTTACTGGAGGCACCACGGAGAGGTGGAACAGGATCTGGATGGTTTTAGTTCACCGATCCTTGCACAAGCCATCAGCTGTGGGTCGCTGACAACTTCCAGTTCTGGTGCTGGGAGGCGCGCCTTCGCTCCAGAATAACAGAAAGTGAAAATAAATAAAAACTAATGATGAAAAGAAGTCTGCCATATTTCGGCTACATCAAACGTCATAATTGATAGCATACAACCTGCCGTAGGCAATACACAAATATGTCTTTAATACACCACATGAAACACGATAATTCAAGTCGCATTGAACCCAGTGACTAATTAAGGGACTAATGAAGGAACTAACGAAGGGACTAACGAAGGGACTAATGAAGGGGCTAATGAAGGGACTAACGAAGGGACTAATGAAGGGGCTAATGAAGGGACTAATGTAGGGACTAATGAAGGAACTAACGAATGGACTAACTACGGGACTAATGAAGGAACTAACGAAGGGACTAACGAAGGGACTAATGAAGGGGCTAATGAAGGGACTAATGTAGGGACTAATGAAGGGACTAATGAAGGGACTAATGAAGGGACTAACGAATCGACTAATGAAGGGGCAAATAAGGGACTAATGAAGGGACTAATGAAGGGACTAATGAAGGGACTAACGAATGGACTAACTAAGGGACTAATGAAGGGACTAACGAAGGGACTAACGAAGGGACTAATGAAGGGGCTAATGAAGGGACTAATGAAGGGACTAACTAAGGGACTAATGAAGGGACTAATGAAGGGACTAACGAAGGGACTAGCTAAGGGACTAACTAAGGGACTAAATAAGGGACTAATAAAGGGACTAATGAAGGGACTAATGAAGGGACTAACTAAGGGACTAACTAAGGGACTAATGAAGGGACTAATGAAGGGACTAACTAAGGGACTAACTAAGGGACTAATGAAGGGACTAATGAAGGGACTAATTAAGGGACTAATGAAGGGACTAACGAATGGACTAACTAAGGGACTAATGAAGGGACTAACGAAGGGACTAACGAAGGGACTAATGAAGGGGCTAATGAAAGGACTAATGAAGGGACTAATGAAGGGACTAATGAAGGGACTAACGAATGGACTAACTAAGGGACTAATGAAGGAACTAACGAAGGGACTAACGAAGGGGCTAATGAAGGGACGAATGAAGGGACTAACGAATGGACTATTGAAGGGACTAACGAATGGACTAATGAAGGCACTAACGAATGGACTAATGAAGGGACTAACGAATGGACTAATGAAGGGACTAACGAATGGACTAATGAAGGGACTAACGAGTGGACTAGTGAAGGGACTAATGAATGGACTATTGAAGGGACTAACGAATAGACTATTGAAGGGACTAACGAATGGACTATTGAAGGGACTAACGAATGGACTAATGAAGGGACTAACGAATGGACTAATGAAGGGACTAACGAATGGACTATTGAAGGGACTAGCGAATGGACTAATGAAGGGGTTAATGAAGGGAGTAACGAAAGAACTAACGAAGGGGCTAATGAATGTACTAACGAATGGACTAACGAAGGGGCTAATGAATGGACTAATGAAGGGACTAATGAAGGGACTAATGAAGGGACTAGTGAAGGGACTAATGAACGGACTAATGAACGGACTAATAAAGAACGTTTTTCGTTGAAAGAAATAATCAGAACATACATATACGAGTGCTGACTATACGACCAGCTCATCGTGTGTCATGATATTGTCCTTACCCTCCATCATTACACAGAACAAAGAATCAAGGTCGCATGATCACAAGAAATGAGCGTTGAAGAAGAAGGAGATACCTTTGATTTATGTCCGGCAGACATTTCACTAATTTAGAAAAAAAAATGTCAGCATTGTATGGTTAACCAGCAATCTCATCTACAAACAAGAAGAGAAGATAGACATATGTCGGACGTGCTGAGATGAGGCAACAAGATGATTCTAAAACAGGCTCTTCTATGGGAAACTTCATGATACAGAAAAAGAGACACTGAAAAGAACACTTACAAGAGAAGCAAAGTTAGCAGGCATAGACTCATTATAAACGAGTTAACATCTCGCACAGAAAAGAGTTGAATACCGGAAAACACTACAAGCCATATGTGACGTCTTGCAGTGCTGCAAAGATCAATATCAAGATTCTATAGCTGGTGTTTTTAGATCAAGATTCTATGGCTGAGGCTTTTAGATCAAGATTCTATGGCTGATGCTTTTAGTTTAGCAATTATACAAAATAAGAATAAATAAAATGTTTTTTAATTATTTTTTTTTTTTTTTTTGCTGACTGAAATTGCACGTTCCCCAACCACTGTTAACACCCAGAACATCATGTTCTGTCTACAGTTAAGCTTACTCATATGATATTACTGCACACTATTAGAAGTGAATATCTGATTTCGTAATTACAGTTCTACTTTCCTTGCCAAGTGAAGTGCTTGATAATGTCCAACTGCTAACATCAGTGTTTTTTTCTGTTACTGCGTTGTTAACGAAATATGGTATCTGTAACTGGGTTGTTAACGAAATATGTTACCTATAACGGTTTTTAACGAAATATGTTATCTTTAACTTTTTTTTAAACGAAATGTGGTATCTGTAACTGGGATGGTAACGAAATACGTTATCTGTAACTGGGATGTTAACAATGTATGTTATCTGTAACTGGGATGTTAACAATGTATGTTATCTGTAACTGGGATGTTAACAATGTATGTTATCTGTAACTGGGATGTTAACAATGTATGCTATCTGTAACTGGGATGTTAACAATGTATGTTATCTGTAACTGGGATGTTATCAATGTATATTATCTGTAACTGGGATGTTAACAATGTATGTTATCTGTAAATGGGATGTTAACAATGTATGCTATCTGTAACTGGGTTGGTAACGAAATATGTTTTATGTAATTGGGATGTTAACAATGTATGTTATCTGTAACATCAACAATTAGTGAAATTATAAAAAGAAAATATAACTTTTCAGACAGGGAAAACAAAAGAAGCATTTCAACCAGACACGAAGTGCAATATTTGTGACTGTTAACGATGGTGGTGATCTTGAACAATCTCATGGCTGTGGAAAAGCACAGAATCCCACAATAAAAATGAGTTCTTCAGTTGAGAATACCATGGACAGCTAAGAAGAGCAATAAAAACGTTCTGAAAGAGGCCAAAGCAAAAAGAGAGCTAATTTCCAATATTAGGAAGTAAAAAGTACCCCCGTCACGCCAAGTGGCGTATAGGGAAATATGGTGTTAGTGACCCTATATTTTACAGACCTTCAGCACATGATTTTTGGGGTAATGTGGTCAGTATTACGCCCGTGCTGCTTTACTTTCCCAGAAAAAAATCCGGTACCCATTTAAGGCTGGGTGAACCCGGAAGCCGTCGGTTGGGATCGAACCCTACCCCTTGTCCGTGGTAGTCCAGTTCACTAACCACTGAGCTATCGCGGCTCCCAATATTAGGAAGAAACAATCATTATTTGTTGGCCATGTAATGAGAAGGGAAACAGCTGGGATATATTGTGAGAACTGGGAAAATTGAGAGACGAAGAGATAGAAAGAAGGACAGAGAAAAGATACTAGACAGCTTAAGAGAATGGCTTGGCAGAAGGTCAACAACGGAAATGATAAATAACTGTCGAGATCGAAAGTTGTGGAGAGACATGACCACCTACGCCAGCAGGTATGGTACTTGATGATGATGATGATGATGATGATGATGAAACTAGTAATTTGTCTTCCAGACTCTACCGATCGATAAGTCACCCATTGTAAATTATAATTTATTTAGGGATAAGCTTTCAATTTAAAAACAACAAGATTCACCCTGCCCAGAATGCATACTTCACAGGTGAACGATGTACAGATATCTAGGAAGCAAACCCTGGTCAAGGGACGATGTACAGAGATCTACGAAGCAAACCCTGGTCTAGGGACGATGTACAGAGATCTAGGAAGCAAACCCTGGTCAAGGGACGATGTACAGAGATCTAGGAAGCAAACCCTGGTCAAGGGACAATGTACAGAGATCTAGGAAGCAAACCCTGGTCAAGGGACGATGTACAGAGATCTAGGAAGCAAACCCTAGTCAAGGGACGATGTACAGAGATCTAGGAAGCAAACCCTGGTCAAGGGACGATGTACAGAGATCTAGGAAGCAAACCCTAGTCAAGGGACGATGTACAGAGATCTAGGAAGCAAACACTGGTCAAGGGACAATGTACAGAGATCTAGGAAGCAAACCCTAGTCAAGGGACGATGTACAGAGATCTAGGAAGCAAACCCTGGTCAAGGGACGATGTACAGATATCTAGGAAGCAAACCCTGGTCAAGGGACGATGTACAGATATCTAGGAAGCAAACCCTGGTCAAGGGACGATGTACAGATATCTAGGAAGCAAACCCTGGTCAAGGGACGATGTACAGATATCTAGGAAGCAAACCCTGGTCAAGGGACGATGTACAGAGATCTAGGAAGCAAACCCTAGTCAAGGGACGATGTACAGAGATCTAGGAAGCAAACCCTAGTCAAGGGACGATGTACAGAGATCTAGGAAGCAAACCCTAGTCAAGGGACGATGTACAGAGATCTAGGAAGCAAACCCTAGTCAAGGGACGATGTACAGAGATCTAGGAAGCAAACCCTGGTCAAGGGACGATGTACAGAGATCTAGGAAGCAAACCCTAGTCAAGGGACGATGTACAGAGATCTAGGAAGCAAACCCTAGTCAAGGGACGATGTACAGAGATCTAGAAAGCAAACCCTGGTCAAGGGACGATGTACAGAGATCTAGGAAGCAAACCCTGGTCAAGGGACGATGTACAGAGATCTAGGAAGCAAACCCTGGTCAAGGGACGATATACAGAGATCTAGGAAGCAAACCCTAGTCAAGGGACGATGTACAGAGATCTAGGAAGCAAACCTAGTCAAGGGACGATGTACAGAGTTCTAGGAAGCAAACCCTAGTCAAGGGACAATGTACAGAGATCTAGGAAGCAAACCCTAGTCAAGGGACGATGTACAGAGATCTAGGAAGCAAACCCTGGTCAAGGGACGATGTACAGAGATCTAGGAAGCAAACCCTGGTCAAGGGACGATGTACAGAGATCTAGGAAGCAAACCCTGATCAAGGGACGATGTACAGAGATCTAGGAAGCAAACCCTGGTCAAGGGACGATGTACAGAGATCTAGGAAGCAAACCCTGGTCAAGGGACGATGTACAGAGATCTAGGAAGCAAACCCTGGTCAAGGGATGCACAAATGAAGGAAAAGCTTTTGGAGCTGCCGATGCGACAAGATGATAACAAGCGATAACACAAAAGAAATATACGTACCAGAAAACAGCAGAAGAGAGGAAGAAATAAATGAAATACTATTTGCAGACGACCAAGTTCTGATACATGAAACAACTGAAGACCTGCAAGAACATATCAACAGGCTAAACAACACTTGTAAACAATACAACATGAAAATCAACATAAACAAAATCGAAGTAATGGCAATAGCGAGAAAGAAAGAAAAACTAAACATCATAATAGATAATACAACTCTGAAGCAAGTAGACAATTTTAAATATCTGGGTAGCACGTTAACACAAGACAATAACCAAGAGACAGAGATAGATATAAGGTGTAACAAAGCATGCCAGGTTATAGGCCAAGTATCAACACTACTGAAAAACAAAGCAATAACTACGGAAGCAAAAAGGGCAATATACAAATCAATTTTTCTACCAACTCTGTGCTATCAGTGCCAGAATTGGATGCTGGACTCTAGAACAAAAAGAAAGATAACGGCCACCGAAATGAAATGTGTCAGAAGAATGACAGGAAACAGCTTAAGTGACAGAATAAGAAACACCGACCTGAGGAAGAAACTCGAAATTGAACCAGCCACCGAATACATAAAGAAACAACAGATAAATTGGTTCGGCCACATAACAAGACAAAAAGAACTAACAATGACTCAAAGAGCCTTAAATAAACGCTACGAAAACGCCAGATTAAGAGGAAGACCGAGAAAGAGATGGATAAAGGGAATACTAGAGTCACTAGGAGGAATAACATCAGAAGAGGCCAACAGAAGAGGCCAACAGAAGAGCAAAGAATCACAGATTGTATCTCCCCTCGACGCCAGCGGCAATAGAGGAAGGATAGAAGAAGAAGAAGATGCAACCTGGAGAATACTGTGAGCTTCCACTCGACAACAGACCTGGAGATCTAGCTAGACGACCACTTGAGCGCGGAAGGAAGGGCCACGTAAACCGATTGGAGTAGAGATAAGTGCCCCTCTGAGAACCTCTTGTTGCAATTGAAATGCGGCTGCGAGATAAGAAGTAGTACCTACCAGTCGGATTTCACAACACAGCAGTTGGTGTACAAGTAGGAACAGTGAGGAAGCAATCACACACGTGTCATACACGCGTGATCGGCAACGAGCTGACAACATATCACGAGTTGTATCGTTCAGAAGTGATACGTCTAAAACACGAACCTCAGCATGGAAGACAAACAAGGTAAGTCAAACTTATGTGAGACTCTGTATTAGGGGTAGACAACTAATGTTATACACTTATTTATCTCACAGTCACAAGAGTTAGGACAAAAGTTACAGAGCGGATCTGTCTACGGTGACAAATCATTACATCATTTATTTACACTCGTTAAATAGCATGGTTGCTATGAAAACTGCGGCCATGTTGGACTGTAAACAATGTTGTGGCGACCAAGTACAATAGTAAATAGATAACAGGTGTCCATCCCCCCTCCCCCCACAAAAAAAAGAAAGAAAACGATACCTTAAGTGAATGAATATTCTTGGCAAGTGACAAACTTGATACTTCTCTATGTCATGAGTGATTGCCGCCGCGTGCTAAATAATCAGGATGTAACTCATTATATAATCAGAAATGCATTGATTGTTGTGAGACTTACATCACACAGGACAAATTGATCAGCGATTCACCTGCTGATGGGCTGTGCTCACACTAAAGTTGACAGCGTGCATGTTTCGTTACTACAGGGTCTACCATCATCTCTGAGTAATTGTATGTTAAGCTGACCTATAATGAATGTCCACACTAGATTATCGTTCCTCCTTGTTTGACTTTTTATTTCGGTTTTATCGACATGAACGTGGGAGTCTACTAGGGTGTCTCGTTGTTCTTTTTTATTTATCTAAATAAAAGGTTTAATAGCAGAAGAAAGCAATAAGAAAGGTCTCAGTATGAATAGTAAGAAAACAGAAGTAATGGTTATATCACTGTAACAATCATCACCTTCATGCAACATAAAAATAAACAGGACAAATCTGAAACAAGTGAAGAGCGTCAAATACTAAGGCACAATAATAACATCAGCTGGAAGGTGTACCGCCGGAATAAAACGTTTAATAGCTTAGATCAAGATAGTATTTCAGAAAATGAAAAACGTCTTATGCAGCAAATCTACGTCAATAGAAGTGAGAAAGAGAGTTCTTCGGTGCTATACAGAGCCAATTCTGACATATTGGAAGCGAATCATGGACAGTAAACAAACAAATGAAAATACGATCAAAAGCCACAGAGATGGGATTTCTCAGAAGAATGTTGAGAGTTCCCTGGACAGCTAAAAGGACCAACGAGAAAATTCAACACAAAAAGGGAGCTCCTAAAAACTGAAAAAAACAATCAACATTTTTCAGGCACATCGTGAGAAGAGGAAAGCTGGAATACTTGGTTACAACTGGGAAAATACAGGGAAAGAGAGATCGCGGACTACAACGAGAGAAGATACTAGATAGCTTGGTGTCCTGGCACAGAAAACAGTCAACAACAGAATTTTTACGAGGCACTTTGGACAGAGAATCATGGAAGGACATGATCGCCTACGCCAACCGGTATGGCACATGATGACGATGATGAAACAACACGAAAACGTCTACAATACCAAGCATGTGAGGGCTTGACGTCAGTACATTCGTTAATTATCAATGTCCACAACCATGTCACGAGAATGTAAACTTAAGTTCTAGTTTTCAATTACTCGAAACATTAATTTGTATATCAGGACTATTAAAGTCATGAAACGCGTTCCGGCTCATTCCGGTTGGGAAAAAAATGAATATATGAATTTCCATACCACCGAGTTACTAAAAATAGTGTTTAAAGTAGGAGAATTAAAGGGGGGGGGGGAAATATTTGTATGAATGATCTTTAAATGGGTACCGGGTTTTACGGAAAAGAAAGACGGCACTGGCGTAGTGCTGATTCACGAGGTCGCATGTCGTTTATAAAATGCTGCACACTTTCACAGCCGGTCTGAAATAATTTCTGTCTTTAGCCAGATCTCCCACAGAACGTTGCATTGAACACAGCCCGTTTGAAAGAATCTCTGTCTCTAGCCAGATCATCCACAAAACACTGCACTCAACACAACCCGTCTGAAAGAATCTCTGTCTCTAGCCAGATCTCCCACAGAACGTTGCATTGAACACAGCCCGTCTGAAAGAATCTCTGTCTCTAGCCAGATCTCCCACAGAACGTTGCACTCAACACAACCCGTCTGAAAGAATCTCTGTCTCTAGCCAGATCTCCCACAGAACGTTGCATTGAACACAGCCCGTCTGAAAGAATCTCTGTCTCTAGCCAGATCTCCCACAGAACGTTGCATTGAACACAGCCCGTCTGAAAGAATCTCTGTCTCTAGCCAGATCTCCCACAGAACGATGCACTAAACACAGCCAGTCTGAAAGAATCTCTTGTCTCTAGCCAGACCTCCCACAGAACGATGCACTAAACACAGCCCTTCTGAATGAATCTCTGTCTCTAGCCAGATCTCCCACATAACGATGCACTAAACACAGCCAGTCTGAAAGAATCTCTTGTCTCTAGCTAGATCATTTTAATTAGAAATCAACTCTCGGATAGTGATGTTGCCTTGTGCCCTGTATGATAATCTTAGCAAGACGTGTAGATCTTGTAAAATGTCCGTAACACCTTCCTTCCTTCCTTCCTTCCTTCCTTCCTTCCTTCCTTCCTTCCTTCCTTCCTTCCTTCCTTCCTTCCTTCCTTCCTTCCTTCCTTCTTCCTTCCTTCCTTCCTTCCTTCCTTCCTTTCTTATTTCTTTCATTCCTTCCCTCCTTCCCTCCTTCCCTATTTCAATTCTTTCTTTCTTTACTCCCTTCTCCGAATGTTCTGGCTTCATCTGATTTCTGTCCCTACCATTTATAAACGTGTATCTTTAACCCAGCTTTAGTTGACTCATTCAGGGCCCCCAGGAACAAACCAATCAATCTATTGATCTACGAAGACAAAAACGTCGAACCGACATACGTGGGTTACAACATAAACAACACACCCTCGTCCACTTAATGTCGTTTTAAGGACGGACGATAAAAAAGAACCAAGAGAAGATTCATTTAGTCGTCGGGGGAACTCAAACAAACTTACCCCCCCCCCCCTTTCAACAAATGAACCCAACATTACTCGGCTCCGCCACTGAAATGCATGTATAGCCAGTCACGGACAGCGGTTGTCCTAGATAAGACAAGCAAACATTGCTTCAATAACTTACAGCTGGCCACATATAGGTAATAATATACTGCTTGTTTTGGGTGTCCGGGTGACAGAACATAAACTATCATGAGCCTTATCTGTGGGCGCAGACTATCCATTTATTTCACTTTGATACCGGCTGTAATGACAGAGGAGCCGCGATAGCTCAGTGGTTAGTGAACTGGACTACAAAGGACAAGAGGTAGGGTTCGATCACAACCGACGGCTTCCGAGTTCACACAACCTTTAATGGGTACCGGATTTTTTTCTGGGAAAGTAAAGCGGCACGGGCGTAATACCGACCAAATAACCCCAAAAATCATGTGCCGAGGGTCTGTCAAATTTATGGTCACTAACACCATATTCCCTATACGCCACTTGGCGTGACGGGGGTACTTTACTTTTTACTTTACATAATGACAGAAGCTATACGCAACTGTTTGTTTTCATCTCAAAATGGTATTTTACTTCTTATCTCGGAACTTTAACATCGTTTATTTATGAAGATGTTAGTAGTCGGATGATCCTCATCGAACAACGGTCCGATCAGATCTCCTCCCCAATAAAAGCCGAACTGTGTAACAATCAACAGGTTCGCAAGTCTACCCCCAATCTTCTTGTAGCTCTCCTGAATCTAGGCACTGCCCCTCCTGACTCTCATGACAATCCGGAGGTCGCACCAGGGCTGCAAGGTCACGAACAAAACTCCCATCATTTCGTGCTTCTTTACGGGCGTACGGTCGGTTTAGGGGCAGATAATCGTTCATCATGATGACGTAACTAACACTATACCATGAATGTGCTCACAACCCCGGATTCACTCAAAAGTCACGAAAAATCGTAGCTATAAAGATGTATAGCGTCGAGTAGTACATCCCTTCCATTCAACGGTTATTTTGTATGGAAGTGGTTTCAGTTTGTAACACCACACACACACACACACAACAACGTTGCATCTTTAGTTCAAGTCAATGTTTACGTTTGAGTGATATTTTAGCAGTTTTGCTCGCAATAACAAAATATAATTATTAAAAGATCGGCAAATTTGATACTTTCTGTGGGTTTTTGAAGAAATAAGGGAGTCGCGATAGCTCAGTAGTTAATGAATTGGACTATACAAAGGCCGAAGAGGTCGGGCTGTCGGGCTCGATCCTGGTCCAAGGCTTCTGGGTTCACCCAGCCTTAAATTGGTACCAGATTTTTTTTCTGGGAAAGTAAAGCGGCATGGGCGTAATACCGACCACAATACCCGAAAAATCATGTGCTCAAGGTCTATAAAAATGGTGGCAACTAACACCATATTCCCTATACACCACTTGGCGTGACGGGTCACTAACACCATATTTCCTATACGCCACTTGGCGTGACGGGTCACTAACACCATATTCCCTATACGCCACTTGGCGTGACGGGTCACTAACACCATATTTCCTATACGCCACTTGGCGTGACGGGTCACTAACACCATATTCCCTATACGCCACTTGGCGTGACGGGTCACTAACACCATATTCCCTATACGCCACTTGGCGTGACGGTTCACTAACACCATATTCCCTATACGCCACTTGGCGTGACGGGTCACTAACACCATATTCCCTATACGCCACTTGGCGTGACGGGTCACTAACACCATATTCCCTATACGCCACTTGGCGTGACGGGGGCTCTTTACTTTTACTTGTTTTTTTTAATTAAGAAATTATTAACCGCAACCGTGCTGAAGTCGGATGTGTTGGGCCGAAAGGCGCAAATATCACAGTTATACTGCAAACCACAACACAACGCAGACACGCCCACTTAACGTCTTTTTAAGGGCGGATGATGAAGACGAATACTCCTTTAGTCATCGGGCGAACGCAAGCAAGCATTAACCGCAACAATTTGTAGAAGAGAAACAATAAGATACAACTTTATTCTCATCATCTTGATTATTCGCTAGAAGGTGAACATTTTATCTTCCTGGAAAGACACAAATGAGCAAGTCAACTAAAGTAGCGATGACAAACAACTGATTTACGCTGCACTTTTAAACCGGTTTATATGTGATCTCTTTCACTAGATGGTGCCAGATATTCATCATCATCAAGTACCGGGCCTACTGGCGTAGGTGATCATGTCTCTCCACAACTTTCGATCTTGACAATTATTTATCGTTTCTGTTGTTGACCTTCTGCCAAGCCATTCTCTTAAGCTGTCTGGTATTTTTTCTCTCTTTGCTTCCCTCTATCTCTTCGTCCCTCAATTTTTCAGGTTGTTACAATATATTCCAGTTGTTCTCTTCTCATTACATGGCCAAAAAATGATGATTGTTTCTTCCTAATATTGAAAATTAGCTCTCTTTTTGCTTTGAAATGTGCCAGATATTATTGGAGACAATTCATGTAGCTCGCTTCTTATACACAACAATGTTAAGTCATATTTTGTTAAAGAGAGTAATGAAGAAGGATGAGTAAAAGTCAAGTACCCCCGTCACGCCAAGTGCCGTATAGGGAATATGGTGTTAGTGACCATATATTTTACAGACCTTCAGCACATGATTTTTGGGGTAATGTGGTCGGTATTACGCCCGTGCCGCTTTACTTTCCCAGAAAAAAATCCGGTACCCATTAAAGGCTGGGTGAACCGGAAGCTGTTGGTTGGGATTGAACCATACCTCTTTTCCATTGTAGTCCAGTTCACTAATCACTGAGCTGTCGCGACTCCCGGAGAAGGCTGACCATCTCTGTAATGGTGACACAGTGAACCCTCGGGGCTAAGGGATAAAGAAGTGAAATCATATCTGTCGTTTGTGTCCTACGACTGTCCAAGTTCTTCAAAATTACTCAATCAAAAAGCTTCCAAAAATCAAAGAGCTTCAAAATTACTTCTTTCTTTCTTTCTTTCTTTCTTTCTTTCTTTCTTTCTTTCTTTCTTTCTTTCTTTCTTTCTTTCTTTCTTTCTTTCTTTCTTTCTTTCTTTCTTTCTTTCTTTCTTCTTTCTTTCTTTCTTTCTTTCTTTCTTTCTTTCTTTCTTTCTTTCTTTCTTTCTTTCATTCTTTCTTTCTTTCTTTCTTTCATTCTTTCTTTCTTCCCCTATTTCTTTCTTCCCCTATTTCTTTCTTTCTTCCTCTATTTCTTTCTTTCTTTCTTCCTCTATTTCTTTCTTTCTTTCTTCCTATTTTTCTAGCTTTCTTTCTTCCTCTATTTCTTTCTTTCTTCCTCCATTTCTTTCTTTCTTTCTTTCTTCCTCTATTTCTTTCTTTCTTTCTTCCTCTATTTCTTTCTTTCTTTCTTTCTTCCTCTATTTCTTTCTTTTTTTCTTCCTCCATTTCTTTCTTTCTTTCTTCCTCTATTTTTTTCTTTCTTTCTTTTTTTCTTTCTTTCTTTCTTTCTTTCTTCCACCATTTCTTTCTTTCTTTCTCACTCTCTTTTTTTCTTTCTTTCTTTCTTTCTATCTTTCTTTCTTTCTTTCTTCCACCATTTCTTTCTTTCTTTCTCACTCTCTTTCTTTCTTTCTTTCTCACTCTCTTTTTTTCTTTCTTTCTTTCTTTCTTCCACCATTTCTTTCTTTCTTTCTCACTCTCTTTCTTTCTTTCTTTCTTTCTCACTCTCTTTTTTCTTTCTTTCTTTGAATGCCCTTAACAAATCTCTATAGATAATAAAGAGTTTATCTTGAGAGAGAAGTTAGCATCCACTCTACACAAAGCAACTATGGAAGCATTCAGTTGTTTAGCTCCACTTTGCCTACTTCTTGTTTTTCTTCTTGTAATCAGTTTCCTGTATCATAAATGTTCTTCTACTTCTGCCGCTTATCTTCTTCCTTCTCCTCTTCTGACATCGTCTCCTTCTCTTACACCTCCCTCTTCATTGAAGCAATACGGGGGATACTTTGGGAGCCGCGATAGCTCAGTGGTTAGTGAACTGGACTACAAAGGACAAGACGTAGGGTTCGATCCCAACCGACGGCTTCCGGTTCACCCAGCCTTTAATGGGTACCGGATTTTTTCTGGGAAAGTAAAGCAGCACGGGCGTAATACCGACCACATTACCCCAAAAATCATGTGCCGAAGGTCTGTAAAATGTATGGTCACTAACACCATACTCCCTATACGCCACTTGGCGTGACGGGTCACTAACACCATATTTCCTATACGCCACTTGGCGTGACGGGTCACTAACACCATATTCCCTATACGCCACTTGGCGTGACGGGTCACTAACACCATATTCCCTATACGCCACTTGGCGTGACGGGGGTACTTGACTTTTTTTTTATATGGAGGATACTTTAACCATACACAAAAACGGTATTGAGAAAATTGGAAACAAAAAACTGCTGCATAAAGTTTAGTTTAGTTTAGTTTAAAATAGCTTAGTACAGTTTAGCTGAGTGTAGCTTAGTATAGTTTAGTTTAGTATAGTTTAGTTTAGTACAGTTTAGTTTAGTATAATTTAGTATAGCTTAGTATACTTTAGTTTAAAATAGCTTAGTATAGTTTAGCTTAGTATAGTTTAGTTTAGTATAGTTTAGTATAGCTTAGTATAGTTTAGTTTAAAATACCTTAGCACAGTTTAGCTGAGTGTAGCTTTGTATAGTTTAGTTTAGTATAGTATAGTTTAGTATAGCTTAGTATAGTTTAGTTTAAAATAGCTTAGCACAGTTTAGCTGAGTGTAGCTTTGTATAGTTTAGTTTAGTATAGTTTAGTTTAGTATAGCTTAGTATAGTTTAGTTTAAAATAGCTTAGTATAGTTTAGTGAGTGCAGCTTAATAAAATTAAGTTCAGTATAGTTTAATTTAGTGTAGTTTAGTTTAGTTAAGCTTAGTATCGTATAGTTTAGTTTAGTATAGCTTAGTATAGTATAGTATAGTATAGTATAGTATGGTATGGTATGGTATGGTATGGTATGGTATGGTATGGTATGGTATGGTATGGTATGGTATGGTATGGTATGGTATGGTATGGTATGGTATGGTATGGTATGGAATGGTATGGTATAGTTTAGTGTAGTATATTTGTGTACAGTTTAGTTGAATATAGCTTAGTATATTTTAGTCTATTTAGAAAACAAACCAGTGGAAGAGATCGTTCACTTTATCTTATCTTGGAAGTCACATTGATTGGGAAGGGGATACAAGTAAAGAAATTAGAATCAGAATAGCTAAAGCAGCAATGTCTTTCAGAAGCCTTGAAAAGTTGTGGAAATCAAACAAAACTCATCAGCACAAACACAAAACTTAGACTATTCAAATCAAATGTACTATCAACCCTTATGTATGCGTGTGAAAGCTGGAAAACAACAAGAGATATAGAAACAAAGTTGAACGCTTTCGAAAATAAATGTCTAAGGAAAATACTTGGTATAGCATGGAACGAATTCAAAACAAACGAGGAAATTAGAGAAATCGCCAATCAACCACTAATAGCTTCAGTAATCAAAAAAAGACAATGGTCATATGTTGGACATGTGATGAGAAGAGATAATAACCGAATAACAAAGCAAGCCATCATGTGAAGAAACAACAGGTAAGAGGAAAAGAGGCCAACCCAGCGAGACACTGAGAAAAAAATTGATGAGAGAGGCAAGAGCAGCAGGAATCAGCTCCCTCAGTGAGATAGAGCTGCTTGCACAGAACAGAGACAAATGGCGAGCTTTGATAAAAGATCTTTACAAGGGTTGAAAACTGCTAGAATAAAAATTTAGATAAGAGAAAGAGTATCTGGGTCTGTGCCCTATGGGCCGGCTACGGCTCGAAAGGTTGATAGATGGATGGGTGGGTGGGTGGGTGGATGGGTGGGTGGATGGATGGATGGATGGATGGATGGATGGGTGGATGGATGGATGGATGGATGGATGGATGGATGGGTGGGTAGGTGGGTGGATGGATAGTTTAGTTTAGAATAGCTTAATATACTTTAGTTTAATATAGCCTAGTATAGTTTAGTTTAATATAGCTTAGTATAGTTTAGTTTAATATAGCTTAGTATAGTTCAGTTTAATATAGCTTAGTATAGTTTAGTTCAGTATAGCTTAGTATAATTTAGTTCATTATAGCTTAGTATAATTTAGTTCAGTATAGCTTAGTATAGTTTAGTATAAGTAATAAAAAAAGTAAAGTACCCCCGTCACGCCAAGTGGCGTATAGGGAATATGTTGTTAGTGACCATACATTTTACAGATCCTCGGCACACGATTTTTGGGGTAATGTGGTCGGTATTACGCCCGCGCCGCTTTACTTTCCCAGAAAAAATCCGGTACCCATTAAAGGCTGGGTGAACCGGAAGCCGTCGATTGGGATCGAACCCTACCTCTTGTCTGTAGTCCAGTTCACTAACCACTGAGCTATCGCGGCTCATAGTTTAGTATAGTTTAGTATATTTAGTATAATTTAGTATAGTATAGCTTAGTATAGTTTAGTTTAGTATAGCTTAGTATAGTCTAGTTTAGTATAGTTTGGCATAGTTTAGTTTAGTTCAAACAAAGGACAATATGGGTAGAGGTTTATATGCAGAGATACAGTACACAGTTAAGGAACGAAACTTACGAAAATTTGCTAATGATATAACACATTTTGCAACGATAGATATGTATGTTGTCCTATATTATGATATAAGTCGCTTTTTTATGATTGTTTTGAGAATCTTTAACTCTTAACTGGTGTTTCAAGCAAATGAAAATCGCCAACGTTTTTTTTTTAGCAGACGCGCCTCCAACATACGATGAAGCGATCAGAGCCGGCTACAACACAGCATTCACTGCTCCAGTTGGTGACTTAAATGGCTATCAGTTCGCACAACGTTCTGATGGACTAGACCTTGGCCAGAGACCTCCACAAAGTATGCCAACGTATCATTACCAAGTTAGTATGACTCGCAACTTTTTTTCTTACGTTACAATTACTTTATTTTGGCAGTTAAAAGTTTATGTATTTCATCTCTCTCTCTCTCTCTCTCTCTCTCTCTCTCTCTCTCTCTCTCTCTCTCTCTCTCTCTCATACACACACACACATCATCATCATCAGGTGGCATGTAGAACTTTGCAGAACGTTGTTTTCACCACAGCCAGTCTGAAAGAATCTCTGTCTCTAGCCAGATCGCCTAGAGAACTTTGCATTCACCACAGCTCGTCTGAAAGAATCTCTGTCTCTAGTCGGATTTTCCACTTCTTCTGTTGTCATGTTCAAGATCTCCTTGATATATTGAAACCACCTTCTTCATGGTCTGCACCGGATGCGTCGCCCATGAACCATGCCTTCTATTATTGTTCTATTTAGCCCAGTGTATTTTTGACGTGGCCATAGTATTTTAATTTTCTCTGTAGAATGGTGTTTATAAGCCAGTTCTTTGAAATGTTTAAATCTTGTAATATGTCTTCAGTGATCTTTTTTCATTATCCAAAGTAGCATTTTGTTTCGAATTAATCGATTTTACTTGTATTCCTTGCTGTTTTCTACATTGTCCATGATTTACAACCATATGTTGTTATGATTCATATATGTGTGTGTGTGTATATATATATATATATATATATATATATATATATATATATATATACCCTCAATCTTTTCTCTACCAAGCCACAGTGATAACACGTCAGCAGGTCACGTGGTCTCGCAGCCAAGCAAGACGGCCTACAAGTTATCGTCCCTCAAAATGACGGCACTTTGACACGGCCCAACAGTGACCAAGGAGCAAACCACCAATATTGGCCCATTCAACGAGGCATTCTTTTTTGCATTGAACAAATTCTTGGAATCAAGCTGACTATATCAAGTTATACAGACACTTCATCATATAACATAAGATACTTCAAACCTTGTTTACTTGTCATAAAACATGCAATGTTTGTGTATAACATGAACAGATGCAAACACGCTATAACTTGCAAATATCTAATCAGTTCATTCATTTTCCTGTCGCACCGAAGACGGCACATAGTTCTCCACGATTAACGATTTGCTGCTAGTGCTTGAGGTACATCGGATCTCACTGCCCATAGACCAGGGCAGGGTCAAACTACGAAGACAAAAAATTGTTCAATTTTTGACAAATTTTCATTGTGTCTGTGCTGGGGATCGAACCTGGGACCTTCTTCCAGAGACCGCGTTTTACCTCTAGACCACTCAGTCCCTCTTTCAACTGGTTTCTTCGTGGCTTTAGCTTCCCCTGGTCTCTGGGTAGTGAGATCTGCTGTCTAGCCCTCTCTGGGTGGTGAGATCCGATGTCTAGTTCTCTCTGGGTAGTGAGATCCGATGTCTAGTCCTCTCTGGGTGGTGAGATCCGATGTCTAGTCCTCTCTGGGTGGTGAGATCCGATGTCTAGTCCTCTCTGGGTGGTGAGATCCGATGTCTAGTCCTCTCTGGGTAGTGAGATCCGATGTCTAGTTCTCTCTGGGTAGTGAGATCCGATGTCTAGTTCTCTCTGGGTAGTGAGATCCGATGTCTAGCCCTCTCTGTAGTCTCTGGGTGGTGAGATCCGATGTCTAGTCCTCTCTGGGTAGTGAGGTAATTTGTCTATCCCTCTAGGACAACGACGACAAACAGGAGGTCCCGTGTGCACTCGCGCACGTTAATGAACCCTTTTCAGTTAAAGGTCCACATTTTGGGCCAAAAATGGTCCCTGTCGGGACAAAAATAATTAAGCGAATCTAACCATGCCGAAAACGGATGTATCGGGCCTAAAGGCACACATATCGCGGTTTTGTCGTAAACTAGCGACTCAAAAAACGCTTACTTAACGTCTGATCGCTAAGAAGAAAGAGGTCAGATTGTGTAGCCTAGTTTCTTGCTCTATCAGTGGAGTTAGAGTTTAGTTTTGGTCAGCTATAGTTCGCTGATCCTGGCGCCAGCTCTACATTTCTCCTGAAATGATTCGATGTGTTTTATTACTCTGGGCGTTGAAGACCGCAGCTAGGTTATTTGGTTGTGGAAGGCCCCGGTATCACTGCAAACGAATTAAAATCCATAATTGCTCAACCGCCCGTGCCAGCGTAATCATCCGAATTAATATCTCATCTCCCAAACACAGAAAGGTAACTGTAGTCACCATCGTAGCAGTCTCAGCACACGCCAATAGACATAAGGCGAAACCACGCAGAAAGTGAACACAGCCAACTGTTCCCTGTCATACGATATCATCATTCATCGTAAACAATTGGAATATCGAAACATGATTAAAACGGATGAGACACACAGTTCACGGTGTGCACAGAGCACTTAACTCAATAGCTCCTGCAATCTAAGTCCTGCTACTAGGCTGTCTTGTTTTACTGCGCGTTCCAGATGATTTAGTATCTTACTCCCGCAAGTGGACAGACAGCCTAGTATCTTACGCATGCTTCAGAATAAAGGCTTAGGGTGTAAAAGACATAGTGAGATAGTCTGAAGATTAGATCACTTAAACCAGACACTTAGAGATAAGTTGTGAATGTCAGCTACATAGTGAGATAGACTGAAGGTTAGATCACTTAAATCAGACACTTAGAGATCAGTTGTGAATGTCAGCTACATAGTGAGATAGACTGAAGGTTAAATCACTTAAACCAGACATTTAGAGATCAGTTGTGAATGTCAGCTACATAGTGAGATAGACTGAAGGTTAGATCAGTTAAACCAGACACTTAGAGATCAGTTGTGAATGTCAGCTACATAGTGAGATAGAGTAAAAGTTAGATCACTTAAATCAGACATTTAGAGATAAGTTGTGAATGTCAGCTACATAGTGAGATAGATTGAAGGTTAGATCAGTTAAATCAGACACTTAGAGATCAGTTGTGAATGTCAGCTACATAGTGAAATAGACTGAAGGTTAGATTACTTAAACCAGACATTTAGAGATCAGTTGTGAATGTCAGCTACATAGTGAGATAGAGTGAAAGTTAGATCACTTAAACCAGACATTTCGAGATCAGTTGTGAATGTCAGCTACATAGTGAAATAGGTTAGATCAGTTAAACCAGACACTTAGAGATAAGTTGTGAATGTCAGCTACATAGTGAAATATGTTAGATCAGTTAAACCAGACACTTAGAGATAAGTTGTGAATGTCATCTACATATTGAGATAGACTGAAGGTTAGATTACTTAAACCAGACACTTAGAGATAAGTTGTGAATGTCAGCTACATAGTGAGATAGACTGAAGGCTAGATCACTTAAACCAGACACTTAGAGATAAGTTGTGAATGTCAACTACATATTGAGATAGACTGAAGGTTAGATTACTTAAACCAGCCACTTAGAGATAAGTTGTGAATGTCAGCTACATAGTGAGATAGACTGAAGGCTAGATCACTTAAACCAGACACTTAGAGATAAGTTGTGAATGTCAGCTACATAGTGAGATAGACTGAAGGTTAGATCACTTAAACCAGACACTTAGAGATAAGTTGTGAATGTCAGCTACATAGTGAGATAGACTGAAGGCTAGATCACTTAAACCAGACACTTAGAGATAAGTTGTGAATGTCAACTACATATTGAGATAGACTGAAGGTTAGATTACTTAAACCAGACACTTAGAGATAAGTTGTGAATGTCATCTACATATTGAGATAGACTGAAGGTTAGATTACTTAAACCAGACACTTAGAGATAAGTTGTGAATGTCAGCTACATAGTGAGATAGACTGAAGGTTAGATCACTTAAACCAGACACTTAGAGATAAGTTGTGAATGTCAGCTACATAGTGAGATAGACTGAAGGTTAGATCACTTAAACCAGACACTTAGAGATAAGTTGTGAATGTCAGCTACATAGTGAGATAGACTGAAGGCTAGATCACTTAAACCAGACACTTAGAGATAAGTTGTGAATGTCAGCTACATAGTGAGATAGACTGAAGGTTAGATCACTTAAACCAGACACTTAGAGATAAGTTGTGAATGTCAGCTACATAGTGAGATAGACTGAAGGCTAGATCACTTAAACCAGACACTTAGAGATAAGTTGTGAATGTCAGCTACATAGTGAGATAGACTGAAGGTTAGATTACTTAAACCAGACATTTAGAGATCAGTTGTGAATGTCATCTACATATTGAGATAGACTGAAGGTTAGATTACTTAAACCAGACACTTAGAGATAAGTTGTGAATGTCAGCTACATAGTGAGATAGACTGAAGGTTAGATCACTTAAACCAGACACTTAGAGATAAGTTGTGAATGTCAGCTACATAGTGAGATAGACTGAAGGTTAGATCACTTAAACCAGACACTTAGAGATAAGTTGTGTATGTCAGTTATAATCTACACGTGTAGATACCAACCATGATCTTTATTTATTTCTATAATTAAAAAAAATCAATCTTGGTTGCAATAAAAGCTCTGACCCAAACAAATCGTGACGAATCCACAGGGCATGCTTCATTTATCTCCCCCCCCCCAACCCCACCCCCACCCACACACACACACGCACGCACATAAAACGGCACACCCCAAAGATTGGATAAAAGCCGTGACAACAGTTGTTCTTCTTCTTTGTATTGTTTCAATTTGCTGACCAGCTATAATGACTAGTTTATGATTTTGTTGCTGCCCATAACACAATATAATATGTTTAATTGCGCTATCTCAGCATACCACGGCTGCCTTGACGCAACCAACGTTCCCGACCATGCAGACGGCGATCGTACCAGACTACATGAACACGGCCATCTTTGCCACCGTCTGCTGCTTCTGGCCTTTGGGGATTATGGCGATAATTCGTTCATCAGAGGTAATGATTGTCTTCAATCTGTTGGTTATATAGCCACTAACATAATGATTGTCTTCAATCTGTTGGTTATATAACCACTAACATAATGATTGTCTTCAATCTGTTGGTTATATAACCACTAACATAATGATTGTCTTCAATCTGTTGGTTATATAACCACTAACATAATGATTGTCTTCAATCTGTTGGTTATATAACCACTAACATAATGATTGTCTTCAATCTGTTGGTTATATAGCCACTAACATAATGATTGTCTTAAATCTGTTGGTTATATAGCCACTAACATAATGATTGTCTTCAATCTGTTGGTTATATAACCACTAACATAATGATTGTCTTCAATCTGTTGGTTATATAGCCACTAACATAATGATTGTCTTCAATCTGTTGGTTATATAGCCACTAACATAATGATTGTCTTCAATCTGTTGGTTATATAGCCACTAACATAATGATTGTCTTCAATCTGTTGCTTATATAACCACTGACATAATGATTGTCTTCAATCTGTTGGTTATATAACCACTAACATAATGATTGTCTTCAATCTGTTGGTTATATAGCCACTAACATAATGATTGTCTTCAATCTGTTGGTTATATAACCACTAACTGGTAATGATTGTGTTCAATCTGTTGGTTATATAGCCACTAACATAATGATTGTCCTCTATATGTTAGTTATATAGCCACTAACATAATGATTGTCTTCAATCTGTTGGTTACATAGCCACTAACATAATGATTGTCTTCAATCTGTTGGTTATATAGCCACTATCATAATGATTGTCTTCAATCTGTTGGTTACATAGCCACTATCATAATGATTGTCTTCAATCTGTTGGTTATATAGCCACTATCATAATGATTGTCTTCAATCTGTTGGTTATATAACCACTAACATAATGATTGTCTTCAATCTGTTGGTTATATAGCCACTAACATAATGATTGTCTTCAATCTGTTGGTTACATAGCCACTAACATAATGATTGTCTTCAATCTGTTGGTTATTTAGCCACTAACATAATGATTGTCTTCAATCTGTTGGTTACATAGCCACTAACATATTGATTGTCTTCAATCTGTTGGTTATATAACCACTAACATAATGATTGTCTTCAATCTGTTGGTTATATAACCACTAACATAATGATTGTCTTCAATCTGTTGGTTATATAGCCACTAACATAATGATTGTCTTCAATCTGTTGGTTATATAGCCACTAACATAATGATTGTCTTCAATCTGTTGGTTATATAGCCACTAACATAATTATTGTCTTCAATCTGTTGGTTATATAACCACTAACTGGTAATGATTGTGTTCAATCTGTTGGTTAAATAGCCACTAACATAATGATTGTCCTCTATATGTTAGTTATATAGCCACTAACATAATGATTGTCTTCAATCCGTTGGTTACATAGCCACTAACATAATGATTGTCTTCAATCTGTTGGTTATATAGCCACTATCATAATGATTGTCTTCAATCTGTTGGTTACATAGCCACTATCATAATGATTGTCTTCAATCTGTTGGTTATATAGCCACTATCATAATGATTGTCTTCAATCTGTTGGTTATATAACCACTAACATAATGATTGTCTTCAATCTGTTGGTTATATAGCCACTAACATAATGATTGTCTTCAATCTGTTGGTTACATAGCCACTAACATAATGATTGTCTTCAATCTGTTGGTTATATAGCCACTAACATAATGATTGTCTTCAATCTGTTGGTTACATAGCCACTAACATATTGATTGTCTTCAATCTGTTGGTTATATAACCACTAACATAATGATTGTCTTCAATCTGTTGGTTATATAACCACTAACATAATGATTGTCTTCAATCTGTTGGTTATATAGCCACTAACATAATGATTGTTTTCAATCTGTTGGTTATATAGCCACTAACATAATGATTGTCTTCAATCTGTTGGTTATATAACCACTAACATAATGATTGTCTTCAATCTGTTGGTTATATAGCCACTAACATAATGATTGTCTTCAATCTGTTGGTTATATAACCACTAACATAATGATTGTCTTCAATCTGTTGGTTATATAGCCACTAACATAATGATTGTCTTCAATCTGTTGGTTATATAGCCACTAACGTAATGATTGTCTTCAATCTGTTGGTTATATAGCCACTAACATAATGATTGTCTTCAATCTGTTAGTTATATAACCACTAACTGGTAATGATTGTGTTCAATCTGTTGGTTATATAGCCACTAACATAATGATTGTCCTCTATATGTTAGTTATATAACCACTAACATAATGATTGTCTTCTATATGTTGGTTATATAACCACTAACATAATGATTGTCTTCTATATGTTGGTTATATAGCCACTAACATAATGATTGTCTTCTATATGTTGGTTATATAACCACTAACATAATGATTGTCTTCTATATGTTGGTTATATAGCCACTAACATAATGATTGTCCTCTATATGTTGGTTATATAACCACTAACATAATAATTGTCTTCTATATGTTGGTTATATAACCACTAACATAATAATTGTCCTCTATATGTTGGTTATATAACCACTAACATAATAATTGTCTTCTATGTGTTGATTATATAACCACTAACATAATAATTGTCTTCTATATGTTGGTTATATAACCACTAACATAATAATTGTCCTCTATATGTTGGTTATATAACCACTAACATAATAATTGTCTTCTATGTGTTGATTATATAACCACTAACATAATGATTGTCCTCTATATGTTGGTTATATAACCACTAACTGATAACTATGGCTCTGATTTTTATGACCTAAATTAATGTCAAATGGTTTTTAAAAAACGGGGCGGGGGGGGGGGGGGGGTCTTGACGACACATTTTACCATTGCTGGTGGGGGGAGAGGGAGGGGGCTCACAACAGGACCAGAGGGATAAAGGTCGCTTGATCAAAGCAGACTCAGGACTTCACCCCCCCCCCCCCCAAAAAAAAAAAAAAAAAAAAAAATCATTTCTGTCTACCGCGGGTGGTTTCGAACATCGTAAGTGAAACAGTGGCTTTTTGCCGCACGGGCTCCTCTTAAATGGATCGAACAATGACATCAACTAATTACTCATTTGCTATTTAAAGTGACGTCAAATTATCCTTTTTTTAAAAAAAGAATTTTAGAAGATAGATGTATCGCGATTTACGGTAAATCAGCTAAAAGTGGTCTTTAATTTTACATCTCAATTATTATTCATCATCATCATCATCGAGTGCCTTCTCCGCAACGAAGGTTGGCTACCTTTATGGATACTATAAATATCAGAAACACTCCAATACGTGACAGAAGCAGACGTCAAGCAGAGAAAATAAAAACCCTGTAGATTATCTTTCTCCTCGGCGTTGAAAGACAAATAAGGAAGGAAATAAGACGTAATCTAATTTTACTGTCCTTGTTGCACAAACAGATACGGCAAGAGTTTTTATATTGCCAGTGTTCGTACAAATGTAATATCGCGTTTCATGTGATTGATTTATTTCGTCAAATTATTGAAATATTGGAAATAATCTAGCGCGATAGACCCTGAGTAAAATGGATTGGATCATAACAGAAACGACTAAAGCAACATCAGTTGACAATGTTAGAAGGGCAAAACTAAAACTTTGCATCTCCCTCTACACTTGAAGTGGTGAGAGAGAGAGATAAAGAGTGAGAAAGAGAGAGCTGTAGCTATCGGCAGTGATGTTCTAGTAATGATGTATGTTTAGAAGCCACTGTTGTCTCTTGCATTGCTTTGAAAAAAAAGCTGATCTGTAGATAATATTAGATTTGACTCTTTCAGATGAGAAATGCCCTGGCAAGGAATGATATAACGGGAGCGTTGGCCAAAACGAGAGAGTCTAAACAAATGGCCAGTTTGTCCATTGGTATTGGCGTGGCTATGTGGTTAGCAGTAGTGATGGTTATTATAATAGTAAAATTTTCTTCTTGACTTGATGTGAGCTGGTTTGATGGTGGCTGTGTGAAGTTAATGCTGTGAGATTGGTGGATTTGATGGTGACTGGGTGAAGTTAATACTGTGAGATTGGTAGATTTGATGGTGCCTGTGTGATGTTAATGCTGTGAGATTGTTATATTTGATGGTAACTTCTTCTTCTTCTTCTTTTCTCTTTCACTGATACCTAAAAGGCGTCGTGATTTATATCATTTGTCGTTCTTGTGCTGCTCGAATTGTCTGAATTAGTGATTTTCCTTTGTTGTTACATGTCTCTGTCACTGCATCTATCCATCTTCTTCTGGGTCTTCCTCTTGGTCTTTTCCCATGCATTCTCGAGAAGAACGCCCTTGATGGTGATTGGTGAGGATTCATTCTGACCAGGTGGCCGAACCATTTAAGTTGTTGTTCTATGTATTCTTGGCAGGGTTTTGTTCCTACCATTTTTCTTATGGTTTCATTTGGTATTCTATCTCTTCTTGTGTTGTTTGTTACTTTTCTCAAGCATCGCATCTCACATGTATTGATCTTTCTTAAATGGGATTTAGAAAGGGTCCATGTTTGACTTTCTTAGCACAAAGTTGGTATGAAGATGCTATTTATCATTTGTTGTTTAGCTGGCATAGAAATGTTTGGATGTCTTAACAATGGTGAAAGCTGGTATGTGACAGCATTTGCTTTTTGTATTCTCATGTCAATTTCTCAGTCTAGTTTTCCATCTTCTGTGAACATTGCGCCTAAATACTTGAATTCCTCTACTTGTTTTATTTCTTTGTCTTTGATCTTGATGTTTAATGGGTGTCTCAATTTGCTTATTCTTATAGCCTCTGTTTTTGCTGTGTTAATTTTCATACTGTAGTTTGTGCAGCTTTTATCTAGAGATGTTAAATGCTGTTGTAGCAGGTTTTCATCCTCATATATTAGGCATTGGTCATCTGCGAAGAGATGGTAACTGGGTGAAGTTAATGGAGTGAGATTGGTAGATTTTATGGTAACTGGGTGGAGTTAATAATGTGAGATTGGTAGAATTGATGGTAACTGGGTGAAGTTAATGATGTGAGATTGGTGGATTTGATGGTGACTGGGTGAAGTTAATACTGTGAGATTGGTAGATTTGATGGTGCCTGTGTGATGTTAATGCTGTGAGATTGTTATATTTGATGGTAACTGGGTGAAGTTAATGGAGTGAGATTGGTAGATTTTATGGTAACTGGGTGGAGTTAATAATGTGAAATTGGTAGAATTGATGGTAACTGGGTGAAGTTAATGATGTGAGATTGGTAGATGTGATGGTAACTGGGTGAAGTTAATGATGTGAGATCAGTTACCATTTGATGGTGACTGGGTGAAGTTAATGATGTGAGATTGGTAGATTTGATGGTAACTGAGTGAAGTTAAAGATGTGAGATTGGTAGATTCGATTGTATCTGGGTGAAGTTAAGGATGTGAGATTGGTGGACTGAATGGTGACTGGGTGAAGTTAAGGATGTGAGATTGGTGGACTGAATGGTGACTGGGTGAAGTTAAGGATGTGAGATTGGTAGACTAAATGGTGACTGGGTGAAGTTAAGGATGTGAGATTGGTAGACTAAATGGTGACTGGGTGAAGTTAAGGATGTGAGATTGGTAGACTAAATGGTGACTGGGTGAAGTTAAGGATGTGAGATTGGTAGACTAAATGGTGACTGGGTGAAGTTAAGGATGTGAGATTGGTAGACTAAATGGTGACTGGGTGAAGTTAAGGATGTGAGACTGGTGGACTGAATGGTGACTGGGTGAAGTTAAGAATGTGAGATTGGTAGACTAAATGGGGACTGGGTGAAGTTAAGGATGTGAGATTGGTGGACTGAATGGTGACTGGGTGAAGTTAAGGATGTGAGATTGGTGGACTGAATGGTGACTGGGTGAAGTTAAGAATGTGAGATTGGTGGACTGAATGGTGACTGGGTGAAGTTAAGAATGTGAGATTGGTGGACTGAATGGTGACTGGGTGAAGTTAAGGTGGTGAGATTGGTGGACTGAATGGTGACTGGGTGAAGTTAAGGTGGTGAGATTGGTTGATTGAAAGTCTGAGTCAAGCTTATGCTATATGGGCGTGGTTGCGTTATGTCGCTGGTCCACAAATCTTCTTCTTTTGACCTGACACTTCCATTATCAGAGTGAACAGGTTTTCTAATGACGTCACTATTTTTGTGGTTGATTGAAGTGATGAATGGTTGGTAGCTATAATGAAAACTGAGTGAAGTGAACATTGTGGGGTTGGTAGTTGCTATGATAACTGAGTGAAGTGAACACTGTGTGGTTGGTAGCTATAATGATAACTGAGTGAAGTTAACACTGTGTGGCTGGTAGTTGCTATGATAACTGAGTGAAGTGAACACTGTGTGGTTGGTAGCTATAATGATAACTGAGTGAAGTTAACACTGTGTGGCTGGTAGGTATAATGATAACTGAGTGAGGTTAACACTGTGTGGCTGGTAGGTATAATGATAACTGAGTGAAGTGAACACTGTGTGGGTGGTAGATGCAATGATAACTGAGTGAAGTGAACACTGTGTGGGTGGTAGATGCAATGATAACTGAGTGAAGTGAACACTGTGTGGGTGGTAGATGCAATGATAACTGAGTGAAGTGAACACTGTGTGGGTGGTAGATGCAATGATAATTGAGTGAAGTGAACACTGCAGGGTTGGTAGCTATAATGATAACTGAGTGAAGTGAACACTGTGAGGTTGGTAGATGCTATGATAACTGAGTGAAGTGAACATTGAGGGTTTGGTAGATGTTATGATAACTGAGTGGAGTGAACACTGTGGGATTGGTAGATGCTATGATAACTGAGTGAAGTGAACACTGTGAGGTTGATAGCTATAATTATAACTGAGTGAAGTGAACACTGTTGGTTTGGTAGATGTTGTGATAATGTAAATTTATATGACTTTATGACAGTATAAATTCATATGATTTGATGACAGTGAAAATTTATATGACTTTATCACGGTATAAATTCATGTGATTTGATGAGAGTATAAATTTATATGATTAGAAGAATACTAGAGAGCTGACATGTGTGAGAAATTTGTTTAATTTATGCTGCATGTAAATATTCAACTAATGCAAACAATATAATGACACAAGAGATATTAAAGTTGTGTAAACAAAATAGTAAACAATTATCTGTGTGTTATTTATGACAATTTGTTGCCCGAAAGGTTTTATATATTTTACGAGTTCTATCTATCTATCTATCTATTGTCCATTCGAGCCGAAGACGGCACATAGGGCAGAACCACAATCTCAAAAACAGAAACCTTGCGTGCCAAAATGGCACATATCTGTTTCCATAACAATACTTTTTACAATGACAGCTTGTCAAACCATCGATCAAACTCCTTAGTCGCCTCTTACGACATGCCTGGAAGGTCACAGTGTCACTATTCTTTACTTCCCTCATAATGAGGCCCCGGTAACACACGGGCAGAACGAGTTAAGTGTCCTAAATTATTTCTGCTAAACGAGTGATCTCCCTGCTGAGACCTATCCTGAATTATCAACTGTTTCTAGTTTTTATGCATTTAATTAATTATGTTTTTCCAACAAGGGTTAGGTTTAGTGTTAGTTGTAGGATATTCCAAATCCTAAACATAACCCATCGGGAGCGACAGAATAAAGTGCAAGGGGACATTACTCCGAGCAGAAATAATTAGGGACACTAAACTCGTAAATTACTTTAAATTAATGGTCAAATACGATAACAAGAAGATTACAATTATTCAGCAGATTTACAAAACACAAAGTAAATATTTTCACATATAAGTAGTTCATTTAAGGGAGAGAAAATTATGTCAACAAAGTGCAAACAGCAGATATGACTGGTATCCAGTTCAAAATTTTGGCGGAAAATGCAGAAAACACGTGACTAATAACACAAGATAATGAAACCACGGACAGTAGACACAGAAATGAGAAGACAATTAGAGACCACAGAGATGGGATTTCTCAGAAGAATGTTGAAAGTTCCCTGGACAGCCAAAAAAGACCAACGAGGACATTATCAAAGAGGACAACACAAGAAAGGAGCTCCTAAAAAATATCAGAAAGAAGCAATCGACACTTTATGGTACATCATGAGAAGTGGAATGTTGGATTACTTGGTTACAACAGGCAAAATAAAAGGAAAGAGATATCGCGGACGACAAAAGAGGGTCTACAGTCTACGTCAACCGGTATGACACATTATGACAATCTTTTACTTCTTCTTCTTTCCTTCCTCATTTGCCTTTCATCGTCGAGGGGAGATATAGTTTGCGGTCTTTTGCTCTTCTGTTCGCCTCTGCTGCTGTTATGTTTCCTAGTGTTTCTAATATTCTATTGACCCATCTTTTTCGTGGTCGACCCTTGGGTCTGGTGTTCTCACAACGTTTGTTGAAGGCTCGTTGTGTTGTGTTTTGTTCTTTCTGCCTTGTCACGTGGCCAAACCATTTTATCTGTTGTTTCCTTATATATTCTATGACGGGGGCTATTCCTAGCTTTTTTTCTCAGTTCTTCATTTCTGATCTTATCTCTCAGTTTCCTGTCATTCGTCTAGCACACTTCATCTCTGTAGAGGTTATTTTTCTTATTGTTCTTGCATCTAGGGTCCAGGTCTGGCATTGGTAGCACAAGGTTGGGATGAAGATTGTATTCTAACTACATTATGGCAATGAAATGTCCAATTATATTACCTGAAAATGGCTGCTATACCATGGTGATTATGTCAAAGTGACCCCTAATCTTTGGAACACATCATATACTCATCTTAACTACAAAAAGAATGCGGTTCTAGTCCCAAACAAAATTGGGGAAGATAAATTATGTAGCAGAAGACCTTTAGTAAACAGTGTTTTTTTTTTTTTTTTTTTTAAATAAGAGTGAGTCGTATGCCCTTTATTGAACGTTGTTCTCACCACATCCCGTCAGAGAGAATGTATGTCTCTAGCCACATCTGCCACTTCCGTTACCACCAAGTTCAAGGTCACTTTGCTGTCTTGGCACATTTATTCTTCTTGGTTTAACCACAGCCTACCATAAATTTACTTCGGTCTGCGGGCTGAGAGGACATTCCTGGAAAACCTGCAACTATCGTGACGTTTCCAGCTTTGTGAGCAGCCTTGTGGGTAGAGTGACGTCAGCTGTCTATAGTTCCTATAGTTGAAAACGTCACGATAGTTGCAAGGGTTTCCCCTTTTTTCTGATCACGGGCCTTAGTAAATATATAGTTGGCTGTAAACCACAGCTTTGTCTTAGTTTCCTGGAACTAAAACTTCCATTATTGTTCTTTCCAAACCACCGTACCTTTGACGTGGCTAAACGATTTCATTTTCCGATGTAAAGTTATGTTTTTGTTTTATATAAACCAGTCACGTCACTGTTCAGGGTTATGGAAGGCCCCGATATCACTGCAAACGAATTAAAATCCATAATTGCTCAATCGCCTGTGCCAGTGGAATCATCCAGGGTGCTACTATGTAGTCACTTTTCTTATCCTTATAAGGCAGTGATATGGTATCCTGGGAATATTTTTTAACTGAAAGAAAAACAACTATATAGAAATGTGTTACTGATTTGTGGATAAATCACGGGAAAAAGAAAACCCAAACATCGATCCAACTGGTTTTCAACGGGGCGGGAGGGGGGGGGGGGAAGAACGAATAAAACGGATTTAAAATCCTCAAATTTGAGTAATGTGAACCATTTCAAAAATAAACGGTTGAGGTAAAAACAGATGGTTAGTTGGAGAACGTACTAAAACACATGGTTAGTTGGAGAACGTACTAAAAACATATGGTTAGTTGGAGAACATACTAAAAACATATGGTTAGTTGGAAAACATACTAAAACACATGGTTAGTTGGAGAACATACTAAAAACATATGGTTAGTTGGAGAACATACTAAAACACATGGTTAGTTGGAGAACATACTAAAAACATATGGTTAGTTGGAGAACATACTAAAAACAGATGGTTAGTTGGAGAACATACTAAAACAGATGGTTAGTTGGAGAACATACTAAAACACATGGTTAGTTGGAGAACATACTAAAAACATATGGTTAGTTGGAGAACATACTAAAACACATGGTTAGTTGGAGAACATACTAAAACACATGGTTAGTTGGAGAACATACTAAAAACATATGGTTAGTTGGAGAACATACTAAAAACAGATGGTTAGCTGGAGAACATACTAAAAATAGATGGTTGGTTGGAGAACATACTAAAAACAGATGGTTAGTTGGAGAACATAGTAAAAACAGATGGTTAATTGGAGAACATACTAAAAACAGATGGTTAGTTGGAGAACATAGTAAAAATAGATGGTTGGTTGGAGAATATACTACAAACAGATGGTTGGTAAGAGAACATAGTAAAAACAGATGGTTAGTAGGAGAACATAGTAAAGAGGAAAAATAAAAAAATAAAAAAAGGTATGTAAGAAGCTTTACGTGACAAGTGGACGACACAGACTAAACAACGTTTCGGCTCAATAGGCCTTCATCAGGAACAAACAATAAAAACACACACACACAAATTAATAACGAAACAACCAAAACAAAAACAATCGAAATGTGTTAAAGAAAACAACAACAAAAAGTAAAACTATCCTGTCAAATCCAAAATAAAATCGTAACCAAGTGCGGCTGTCGTGAACGTCGAAAATCGTGCGAAAAAGTGCGTAAATGTAAACAGAACCAGAGGAGTAAACACAAGGGTCAGTGTGCAAACACAAAGGAGAAAGAATCGACCGGGACTGCCAGGTAGAACATAGTAAAAACGGATGGTTAGTAGAACATACTAAAAACATATGGTTAGTTGGAGAACATACTAAAAACATATGGTTAGTTGGAGAACATACTAAAAACGGATGGTTAGTAGGAGAACATACTAAAAACATATGGTTAGTTGGAGAACATACTAAAAATAGATGGTTGATTGGAGAATATACTACAAACAGATGGTTAGTAAGAGAATATACTAAAAACAGATGGTTAGTAGGAGAACATAGTAAAAATAGATGGTTGGTTGGAGAATATACTACAACAGATGGTTGGTAAGAGAACATAGTAAAAACGGATGGTTAGTAAGAGAACATAATAAAAACAGATGGTTAGTAAGAGAACATACTAAAAACAGATGGTTAGTATGAGAACATAGTAAAAACAGATGAAGAAATGAAAAAAAACATATAGAAAAATAAATAGTAAAAAAAAACGGTATGATTAAAAAGCTTTGCGTAATAAGTGGGCGACACAAATTCGAACGACGTTTCGGCTCAATAGGTCTTCAGCAGGGAGGAACATACAACACACACAAATAGATATCTAACATAAAAAAATAACAAATAATAAAACATTATTTCGAACTAGAACGAGAAATAAAAACAAAATGTCTTCCCTGTATACTGCGCTGAGACCAGAAGGAAAATGAGTTAGCACGGGGTACGTGGACATGCACCAAAGTGAAAATGTGCGCGCGCAGCACGTATAACCAGAAATTCCCGCATACAGGTACGTGTGCCTACACAAAGCGAAAAAAAACAGACGAGAAGAATACAAGGTGCCCGAAAGGAGGAAATATTGAGATGTCGCAGCGCAAGAGATATAAGGGGCAGCCGAAGTATTGCAGTGTGGTCTAGAAGAGGAGAGATGTGAATAGTATAGCATGTGCATATACTAATGAGCGCAAATATGAGCAACAGAGAATATATAATAGGGAAGGGACAGCCACATTGAAACCATGTATATGAGTGTGATATATTAATGCCTTGTGGGGTCAGTGAACCAAGTTGGACTATAAGGTGATTCACCAAGGCAAACAGCGCTCGGTCGCTGGAGTGGAAGAGGACAATACCAGTGATACCGATGTGGTTTTTGCCTTCGTGGTCCCAGGAATTAAAGTGGGACGCCACTGGAGTGCCAGTATTTTGTTGAACATGAACATCTCGAAGGTGTTCACAAAACCTATCCGATAAACGTCTCCCAAACTCGCCAATATAAATCATGTGACATAATTGGCATATGATGACGTACATTATATTGCAAAACACACATGTGAAACCATCTTTGATCTCGAACCTTCCGTTAGGGAATAAAGCAGAGTCGGTACGGAGCACATAAGTACAGGTAATGCAGTTACGTCCACAGGGGACCGTACCCAAGTGTTTATGGTCGAAGCAAGGTAGACGGCTCCTACAAGAATATCTTTTAAATTATTGTCGCGTTTGAAGGCGACCATAGGGGAATAACGTAAAAGCAGACGAGGGGCTGGATCAGAGTGGAGAATGGAACGGTAACGGTTGAGTATTCTCACATCAGCTAAATTGTGAGGATGATAGGTAAGTGTGAGTATTGTTATTTCAGAGTGAGGGCGTTTGGAAGGAGTGAGTTCCTAAGGACGAAAGATAAGGAGGACCCGTTTGAAGGCAGATTCAAGGATCAAATCTGGATAAAACCGGCGGCTAAATAAACCTAACATAAGGCGAGCCTGGTGGAGGAAATCCTGGCAGATACGACGAAGACGTAATATGTCTGACAAAACGGAATCATCCCGACATGAAGGTGAGTGTGATGAAGTATAGAGAAGGTAACAATGAGCATCTGTGGGTTTATAGAAAACCAAGATGTGGAACAAGTGCAACGCGTCAAATACTTGGGCACAATAATAACATCAGATGGAAAATGCACCACATAAAAAAAAAAGGGGAATAGCTCACGCCAAAATAGCATTTCAGAAAATTAAAAATATCTTATGCAACAAATTTATGTCAATAGAAGTGAGATAGAGAGTTCATCGGTGCAATATATAAAGCCGATTCTGACCTATGGAAGCGAATCATGGACAATAGACACACAAATGAAAAGACGGTTAGAGGTCACAGAGATATGATTACTAAGAAGAATGTTGAAAGTTCCCTGGACAGCTAAAAAGAACACTGAGGAAATTCTCAAAGAGGCCAACACAAAATGGGAGCTCCTAAAAACATCACAAAGAAACAATCAACATTTTTCGGGCACATTATGAGAAGAGGAAAGTTGGAATACTTGGTTACAACTGGCAAAATAAAAACAAAGAGAGATCGTGGACGACAAAGAGAGAAAAGACTGGATAGCTTGTTGTCATGGTATAGAAAACAGTCAACAACAGAACTGATACGATGCGCTGTAGATAAAAGATTGTGAAGGACATGATCGCCTACGCCAACCGGTATGGCACATGATGATGATGATGATGAGGTGTGGAGGCCAGAAGTGCCCAAGGAAACAATGAGGTCCAAAAATGGTAACAGGGGAAGTGGAGATAAAAGATGTGATCTTCATGACTTTGTGATAGTTTACGATGTATTCAATAAACTTGGAGACGTCGACTTCAGGTAGACCAGTAAGTCCGTAGCCTACCTGAAGTTGGAGACGTCGACATCATGCAGATCGGTAAGTCCGAAGCCTACCTGGAGACGGCTTTTTCAAGTTTATTGACTACACCAGAAGCTATAACACAAGACACTTTTTTTTTTTTTAGAATAGTCCTCCCCAGAGACTCCAACCACTGCCGTCGAGCACAGTCAGTCGCGATCTTTTTGAGAATACCCATTGTGTGACTGATGAAAAGATGTATGCATAATAGGGGACAGAAGATGATGAGAAGTAGAATCCGAAGCAGAATCTCTCATGAAGTCAGCTGTCTGTTTAAGTGATTCGATTGCCCCATATAGTTTCTTTTCCAGGGAATTGGGTGTGGACCACATTGCTCTTGTCAGGTCTGTGTACTGGGGGCAATCATGTAGGACATGTTTTGTAGTCATATTGTCCAGTGTACAGTGGCATAGGCTGGTTGTACCTATTTTGAATTTGGTGAACATGTGATTTCTTATTCTATTATGGCCAGTGCGTAGGCGAAGTATGATGACTTGATCCCTCCTTGATAGTTGGTGGTATCCGTCACTCTCGTTATGCTTTGGGTGTTCTCGTTTCCATTTTTCATGGAACTAACCTTTGATGATGGATTTGGCTTCATCATAACTGAGCGGATGGTTCTCTTGTGGTAATCTCCCTCCCTCTTTAGCTAATTTGTCTGCGCATTCGTTCTCGTGTATATTACGGTGTGATGGTATCCATTGAATGACTACTCTCTGGAAGTTATTGCATAGTTGGTCCAGGGTTGTTCTCAAGTCATCGAGTTCATTTTTCTTGGGGCTTTTTAGAGCTAATAGTACTGACAGTGCATCAGTCAGAATCACCAATTTATTGTGCATGTTATTTTTGTGTTGAGTAGCCAGTGTTGCAGCATCTCTAATGGCCTCAGTTTCTGCTTCAAAGTTGTTTGAGAATTTCCCAGTAGCTATTGACTTGGTGATCTCGTCCTGGTTATTCAGCGTCAAGAACACACCTCCCCCTCCATTTCTGGTGGCATTTGTAGCAGAGCCATCTGTGTATATGTGGGACCATGAGTCCTGTGGGTAGGTATCGTGTATGTGTTTTTCTGCTACGTGTTTTCTTTCTGTGTCTGATTGGGTGCCTTTTTCAGGATTCCTGTTATATCTTCCTTAAGTTCTGGTATTTTGTGTTTCCCATGAGGAGACATATCAGATGCTCCCAAGATTGTACTGCTGGAGTGTATTCGCTGATATTAGTATCCGACAATTTGAATATCGTGCACATGAGCCAGGTATCGATCTTCCAGCAGACGAGAAGTTTGGACCCAAATTTTTGATGTCGGGAAACTCGAGCTAGATTTTCTTGACATCTTTTTGTGTCATTCATTAGCGAAGTTGCTAAAACAAACCATTGTGAGTATGATTTTAGAAATATAGTAATGATTTAGTCAGAAATTTACTAAATGCCTTTTTTTTTTTAAGCTGCATGGGTGTCTTAAGTGTCTAAAGTTGAAAGTCAAATCATCCGACTGTGATGGTTTAGTTTAGCATGACGACAGTATTGACATCATGATCATGATGAGTAGCCTTGCCTTAACGAACCGAACGCTATTAGAGTACTTTAGTCATCGGGCGAACGCAACCAACCAACAAACCAAACCAACAAAGCAATAACTACGAAAGCAAAAAGGGCAATAAATGAATATACAAATCAATTTTTCTACCACCTCTGTGCTATCAGTGCCAGAATTGGACGCTGGACTCTAGAACAATAACTTATAAGAAAGATAACGACCACCGAAATGAAATGTGTCAGAAGAATGACAGGAAAAAGCTTACGGTAAGGGACAGAGTAAGAAACACCGACCTGAGGAAGAAACTCGAAATTGAACCAGCCATCGAATACATAAAGAAACAACAGATAAATTGGTTCGGCCACATAACAAGACAAAAAGAACTAACAATGACTCAAAGAGCCATAAACAAACGCTACGAAAAGGCCAGATTAAGAGGAAGACCGAGAAAGAGATGGATAAAGGGAATACTAGAGTCACTAGGAGAAATAACATCAGAAGAGGCCAACAGAAGAGCAAAGAATCGCAGATTGTATCTCCCCTCGACGCCAACTGCAATGGAGGAAGGAAAGAAGATGAAGAAGTAACCTTGCCTTCTTTGGCCATTTATTTATGTGTAGGTATGGCATAAGACGGGAGCCGCGATAGCTCAGTGGTTAGTGAACTGGACTACAAAGGACAAGGGGTAGGGTTCGATCCCAACCAACGGCTTCCGGGTTCACCCAGCATTAAATGGGTACCGGATTTTTTTCTGGGAAAGTAAAGCAGCGCGGGCGTAATACCGACCACATTACCCCAAAAATCATGTGCTGAAGATCTGTAAAATATAGGGTCACTAACACCATATTTCCCTATACGCCACTTGGCGTGACGGGGGTACTTAACTTTTTTTTTTATGGCATAGGACAGGCATAAGTTATTTTGTTATAAGACAAATGGCTTGAAATGAACAACAGCAACACTGAGTGAGTCTTAGAATCATTATTAGAATGCAAGAATGCCCGCAAATTATTTTCTTAACTGTTTGTCTTGATATGGCCCTTTTCTTCTTGTCAGACGGAGTGGAGGCTATTGTGTATTTTTTTTGGAGGTTTTATTATTGTGGAAAGCTTCTCTCATGGCTGATTCTACCATTGTAAGACAAACACTTTCGGCCACAGATTGAACAAGTCAGACCCACTGATCCCCAGAGTTTTCCCCATCATTTTTTTTCCCTGAGTCATTTCTCATCCATATCACAGCCTCAAATGATGTTATGCCATTATTTATACAGGCTCTCCTTGGTGTGCGATCTCTTGCCAGATGTTCATGTCTTGATATGATAGCTAAATGAACTAAATTTGTAATCTTTCAGTCTCATGTATTGTGATGTTCATGCATTTAGTTGTTTCGTAGCATAGTCTTGTATTATATGAATTAACTTATAGTAATAATATATGTAGTGTCCTCAGGTGTCCAGGTTCAATTTCATTACAAAATAAATTCAAAATACTAGTCTATAAATTATTTATTTATTAATAAATAAAAAAAAAAAAATTTAATCTTTAGGAGGATTTAAATGTGAAGACATGTCCATTGAAATAACAATCCTGAAACTAGAAGAATTTGAAATCTATTGATACCCATAAGTATGAAAGGATAACTTAGGGAAACAGGTAACAAGTGTTCTTAACATATGAATTACTGAAACCATTAATAATGCATACTCATCATCTGCTGAAGGAACTTGATATCACTAGCAAAGTTCAGTGATTGTGGCTGATCATTAAACATTGTAAAAGAGTACAACTCTTCATCATCCACTCTTAAAAGGACATTAAGTGGGCGTGTCTGTGTTGTGTTGTGGCTTGCAGTATAATTGTGATATTTGCGCCTTTAGGCTCAACATGAGACATCCGACTTCAGCGTGACATTTTTGAGAACCAGGTTGTCTTCTCTCTTTGATCCCTACTCACTTGGCCAGACTAGACAGGTAGGTTAGTCTGTTAAAAGAGGCACCACAGAAAGGTGGAGCAGGGTCTGGATGGTTCTGGTTCACCGATCCGGGCGCAAGCCATCAGCTCTGGGTCGCTGACAACTTTCAGCTCTGGTGCTGTGAGGTGTGCCTTCGCCTCCGGGTAGACATGTGATTTTATAATTTCAATATGTGGTTTATAATTTCACAAATTCACATTGCAAATTCACATTGCGGAAAGATCTTACAGTCTGTTGTTTGATGTGCGACGAGGATAATCCGACAACTAACTGTGTTTTATAAGTTCAGAATTAGAATAAAAAATGATGTCCTAACATCATCAAGCGCTATACATTTTTTAAAAATATGACAATCATCATTTTCAGGAGGACGTGAACTTCCTGTAAATATGGTGGATAGGCGGCAGGAACCATTGAAGGCTATGTATGAAAAGTGTTCCTTGTTGCAATTTTCTCGTATTCCAAGTCCGGCTTGTTGCAGGAGCTACTGAGTTAAGTGCTCTGTGCACACCGTGAGCTGCGTGTTTCATCCGTTTTTAAAGTGTTTCGATATTCCAATTGTTTACAATGAATGATGATATTGTATGACAAGGAACAGTTAGTTGGCTGTGTTCACTTTCTGTGCGGTTTCGCCTTATGTCTTTTAGCATGTGCTGAGACTACTATGATGGGGACTACAGCTACCTTTCTTTGTTTGGGAGATGAGTTAGTAATTCGGATGATTCCACTGGCATGGGCGGTTGAGCAATTATGGATTTTAATTCATTTGCAGTGATACCGGGGCCTTCCATAACCATAAACATTGAAATCACTAGCAAAGTTAAGTGATTTTGGCTGATCATTAAACATTGACATCACTACCAAATGTTTTGTGATTGTGGCTAATCATTAAGCATTGCACATATTTTTTTACATAATAGGAACACATGCTCATGCAAAAACAGCACAAAGGAGAAAGTAATAAACAGCCAGGACCAAGAATCTAATACAAATTAACAGCAGTTAGAAATTGTGACTGAGTAGTTAAAACATACAGATTTATTACAGACTTATTCTTTTTCTTCTTTATTCATCTATTAGTGGGTTGTGTTGCACCCTACAATCTAGTGCATCTGTTTTCAGCCCACATATTTGGAATTGTTTTGATAGCCTTTGATTTTCTTTGATGTCCTGCAAGACAGCAGCTGTTTGTAATCAGAGTTTTCTCTCCTCTGAGGGCAGTCATATCATACTGATGAGTCATTTCTACCCAGGTTTATACTAGTATTTTCTTCTCATTAGTGGACTGTCCATGAGGATTAATGTGCTTTTCTCCTGCATGAATTTGTTATGTAGCTTCACATGTTCCTTGCACGACATGTTGATATCAGCAGATTGGGTTAAGAACTTAAATTTCTGGCTTCAAGTCATGGCTGACTATAGAATGAGTTCAAGTCTCCTATCTTGATATCATGTGACTGACATCAGCAGTGATACAAAACCTTCACATATACAAACTCTCTTTACTTCACTTTTCATTCTTAAATCTGAGTATTATTTTGAAGTTTATTTTAAAAGGAGCCACAGTAACTCAGTGGTAGGTGAACTGGAATACTAAGGGCAAAGAGGCCAGGTTCAATCCTGATCAATGACATTAATGTTTCCTTAAATTGATACTTCCGATGAATATGGCAGATAAGCAGCAATGAACCGCTGAGGCTCTGTCTGAAAAGTGTTCCTTGTCGCAGTATCCTCATATTCCAAGTCGGGTTTGCTGTTGGAGATACTGAGTTTAGTGCTCTGGGCACATCGTGACCTGTGTGTTTCGTCCGGATGGTGTTTCTATATTCAGATTGCTTAAGATGAATGATAATATCATATGATGAAGGACAGCGTTCACTTTCGGTGCTAATATATCTTTTGACATGTGCTGTGTTTGTTATCATGGGGACTTTAGCTGCCATTCTTTGTTTGGATATTCAATGAGATGTTAATTTGGATGATTCTACTGTCATGGATGGTTGAGCAATTATGGATTTTAATTCGTTTGACGTGATATCGGGCCTTCGAATAACTATAACTAAAAATTGATACTGGATTTTTCTGAGAAAGAAAGATGGCATTGGCATAACACTACATTCTATCTATCTATTGACCTTTCGAGCCGTAGCTGGCCCATAGGACGTAGACCAAGATACTCCTTCTCTTAACACTACATTAACCACCCCCAAAAAAATATGCAGAAGATTTATTTTAAAAAATGCAGAAGGTTTATTAAAAAATATGCCAAAGATTTATTTTTTAAAATCTATCTATTGACCTTTCGAGCTGTAGCTGGCCCATAGGGCGTAGACCAAGATACTCCTCTTATCTAAATTTTTGTTCTAGCAGTTTTCAATTCTTTTAAAGATATTTTATCAAATGGCTCCATTTGTCTCTGTTCTGTGCAAGCAGCTCTATCTCATTGAGGGAGCCGATTCCTGCTGCTCTTGTCTCTCTCATCAATGTTCTTCTCAGTGTTTCTCTGGGTCAGTCTCTTTTCCTCTTACCTGTTGTTTCCCACATGAGGGTCTGCTTTGTTTTTCGGTTATTATCTCTTCTCATCACATGTCCAACATATGACCATCGTCTTTTCTTTATTACTGAAGATATTAGTGGTTGATTGGCGATTTCTCTAATTTCCTCGTTTGTTTGTTTCAAATTCGTTCCACGCTATACCAAGTACTTTCCTTAGACATTTATTTTCGAATGCGTTCAACTTTGTTTCTATGTCTCTTGTTATTTTCCAGCTTTCACACGCATATGTAAGGGTTGATAGTACATTTGATTTGAATAGTCTAAGTTTTGTGTTTGTGCTGATGAGTTTTGATTTCCACAACTTTTCAAGGCTTCTGAAAGACATTGCTGCTTTCAGCATAATAAAAAAAAATGCAGAAGGTTTATTAAAAAAATGTGAGCATAAACATTATTTCACTATAAGCCACCATGTGGCATAATGTGGGTCTATTCCCTGTTATTTCAGAAAAATGAGCTGTGGCTTCCCTGGACAGTCCAGCCCTTTAAGAGATAAGAGAAGACAGAGTGATGCTAAATGGAGGGCTAGTGTTGCCACTTGCTATGATGCTTTAAAATATGTTATACCTAATGTGAAAAATTTGTCCAAGAAAAAGATTTCTAAGGTGGGTTTTTAATTTGTTTAACTCTTTCCATACGTTTCACTGCACTGTGCGCGCATGCCGATTTCGGCAGTGTACGTTTAGCCACATAGTGCGCCACGCTCAATTTGATTCATGTGAATGCCATCAAATCACGTTCATTTTACATGTCTTGTATCATCATGATATTGGTGAAATCTAATACCTTGTTCAATTATCTAAAAATCCATATATAATATGTTATATGTTAGATAAATATAAATATGTAGATTGATTCTTAAAACCATGAACAATTTTGTATCTGAAATCTCTTCCGTTGCGTTGATAAAAAGTTTCCATACGGAAAGAGTTAATGGGTGTTCCATATTCTGTAATTTAGAGACAGCTGCAAAGAGCAATAAGGTTCTGAGAGAGGTCAGAACACAAAGAAATCTTTTAAAGTCTATTAGAGAAGACTGCCACTTTCTTTGGGCATGTGGTGTGAAGATGAAAACTGGAGAATGTAGTGACAGCATAAAGAAACAGAGGCAAAAATAAACTGAAAGATGCAATGAGAGAAGATACTACACAGTTTAGCAATATGACACAGAAATAAATCAACACTGGAATTGATTAGAGGTGCTGGTATAAGAGAGTGGTGTAGAGACATGATCACCAATGATTCTGGGTAATGGTACCTGATAAAGAATGAAGATCTTGTTAATTACAGAATTGTTTAAGAGCTTTGTCTTTCACTTTGTAAGGGCTTTGCTGTCATTTGTAAGTTTTTTTTACAATTGAATTAAATCTTGATCCTTCCAACGCCACTAGACGTCACATAGAGCTCGTAGTGTTTTTTCACCATCCATCTCTGTTCTTGGCGAGATGTTCAATCTTATATAATGAGTCTATACCTGCCAACTTTGCTTCTCTTATAAGTCTTCTTTTCAGTGTCTCTCTAAGTCTTCCTCTTTTTCTGTATCCTGATGTTTCCATAGAAGAGACTGTTTTGGAATTCTCTTGTTGTTTCTTCTCAACACGCCTGCCATGTCTCATTCTTTTCCCAATGGTAGATGAGATCGTTTGTTCATGTAATGAAATGCCATTCTATATATATTAAAGGTTTGGGGGAGTGGGTGATCTAGAAGAAAGAGATCAGCCTCTAAGCAAGAAGGTCCCTAGTTGTCATCCCACCACAATTGGTGAGAATTTCTCTTTTTGAATAAATGGTATCTCTGTGGCTTTACGCTCACTTAGAGTCTAGGTAGTGAGTATATAAGGGTTAAGGCATAAAAATGCGAAATTTTTTGGTTAGGAGCCATCTCCCTTGCTCCCACCCTCAACACTTCGGTACGGCCCCTTGTGGTCGAAACTGTATTACCTGTGCCTATGTGCTCCCTGCTGACTCGGTTTTGTTCCCTAATGGACGGTTCGAGATCAAGCATAGCTTCACATGTGTGTCCCGCAACATCATTTATGCCATCATATGCCAACGATGCCATATGACCTATATTGGTGAGTCTGGAAGAAGATTAGCGGAAAGATTTTGTGAACATCTACGTGATGTCCAACAAAATACTGGTACTCCGGTATCTTCCCACTTCAACTCCCCTGATCACAAGGGCAAAGACGACATCCGTGTCACTGGTATTGTCCTTTGTCACTCTGGCGACCGCAGCCGCTATACTTTGGAAAATCGCCTTATAGTCCAGTATGGTTCGCTGACCCCGAGAGGTATGAATGTATCACACTCATACGCATAGTTTCTTTTTGCTTGCTCCTTCCCTTTTGCATAGCCTTCTCTACTACACATATTTGGGTTCTTTGGTCTACTTACTATGCCATACTTTTTATAGTTCTTCTCCTCTAGTCCCTTATGAGACACTTCGGTTTTCTCCTCTATAAAAAATTTTTTTTCTGTGCTTCTTACCCCTCATTTATTTTTACTGTACCCCACTCTCAGACATCTCACTCTTAGCGTCTTTTTACACCTGTCAGACTACTATTCGATTCTTTCTCCTTTGTGTTTGCACACTGACCCTTGTGTTTACTCCTCTGGTTCTGTTTACATTTACGCACTTTTTCGCACGATTTTCGACGTTCACGACAGCCGCACTTGGTTACGATTTTATTTTTGATTTGACAGGATAGTTTTACTTTTTGTTGTTGTTTTCTTTAACACATTTCGATTGTTTTTGTTTTGGTTGTTTCGTTATTAATTTGTGTGTGTGTGTTTTTATTGTTTGTTCCTGATGAAGGCCTATTGAGCCGAAACGTTGTTTAGTCTGTGTCGTCCACTTGTCACGTAAAGCTTCTTACATACCTTTTTTTATTTTTTAATTTTTCCTCTAGTGAGTATATAATAGCCAATAGGACAACAGACAAGAAAATCACTGGAGTCTGTAGAAATGTGGTTTTACAGAAGAATGTTGAGAATACCATGGACAGCTAAGAAGAGTAATGAAAACGTTCTAAAAGAGGTCAAAGCAAAAAGAGAGCTAATTTCCAATATTAGGAAGAAACAATCATCATTTTTTGGCCATGTAATGGGAAGAGAACAACTGGAATATATTGTAACAACTGGAAAAACTGAGGAATGAAGAGAAAGAGGGAAGCAAAGAGAAAAAAATACCAGACAGCTTAAGAGAATGGCTTGGGAGAAGGTCAACAACAGAAATGATAAATAACTGTCGAGATTGAAAGTTGTGGAGAGACATGATTACCTACGCCAGCAGGCCTGGTACTTGATGATGGTATAATAGCCGTATATAATAGCTGTATAAAATAGCCATATATAATAGCCGTATATAATAATATCTGTATATAATAGTCATAACAGTGTAAAATAGCCATGACCGCTCAGTGGCTGGTGATCTGGACTGCCAATAACAAAAGTTTGGATATGATCCTGATCAATGGCTGGCAGGTTCACCATCATCAAGTACAGGGCCTGCTGGTGTAGTTGATCATGACTTTCCACAACTTTCAATCTCGACAGTTATTTATAATTTCTGTTGATGACCTTCTGCCAAGCCATTCTCTTAAGCTGTCTGGTATTTTTTCTCTTTGCTTCCCTCTATCTCTTCGTCCCTCAATTTTCCCAGTTGTTACAATATATTTCAGCTGTTCTCTTCTCATTACATGGCCAAAAAATGATGATTGTTTCTTCCTAATATTGGTAATTGGCTCTCTTTTTGCTTTGGCTTCTTTCAGAACGTTTTCATTACAATTCTTAGCCGTCCATGGTATTCTCAACATTCTTCTGTAAATCATGCATATTTACTATTAAAAGAGTACATTCTTAATTAGTTAGGCTACTTGATGATGATGATGATGATCAGAAAAAAGAAACCTCACAAAACTAAATAAATGACAGAAAGTCATTGATAGTTTTCACAGAGAACTGAGCCCTAACAAATAAATCACTGAGTACTCATAACCTTGACACAGAAATCACTGAGTACTCATAACCTTGACAAATAAATCACTGAGTACTTGGTTTGTTATGTGATGTGTTGGCTTCAAGAGAAATAAAAATTGGTTTTGGCTTACTTGAGTTATATAGTTAATGTGCACCTAAACATGACCTAGTGTTTCATCAATTATTTGCAGGCTCTAATCCTTCAAGAATGTGAAAAACACATTCAAGATCTGGAGGATACTATCAGCTTTCTGTTTCATGTTGAGAGTAAGTAGAGCAAGCAAGTTGGGAAAGTTACTCATTCTCTATTCATCATCAGTCTTGTAACTTTTGAGCTCTGCAATAAAATTTTCAAAAGTGGGTCGTTTCGAGGTTTAACACATTCACTACCAAGGGGTTTAATGCTCTGTTTTTCGGAATTTTAAAAAAGATTGAAATAACAGCAAGAAAATAAATGAAAATTGATCTGAAACATGCATTTTGTTGAGACAATTTATTCACAAAGCAAGAAAAGCAGACAATAAGAGAATGACAAGGTTTTAGTGGAAATAATTGCAAAAACGTAAATTAAAAGCAGCAAAACTCTGCTTTTGGTGCGTCTTTTGGCTGCTTGCCTCCATCTTCAGCACTTATACTTCCTAGAGCAGGCTGTGGTCCTACTTAGGTGTAGGAAGGTCTGGCCAGTTTTTGTTTCAGTCCCTGGTGGCTGTTAACTCTTTCCGGACTATTATCCGACACCTCGGTTCTATGAAATTGATCAGTTCTAACCACTCACTGACACGTCAGTTATTTCGGGTGTAGCTGAATATTTGATTCGTTTTCACTGATTTTCGTTTTTATTTCAACCAATACTTGATTTCCGGAAGTAGGAGAGTTCTCTCGCTTGATCTTTCTATTTATACTGGCATGGTCGAAGTTTCGAACGTTGGAAAATTTTTAATTTATATTCATTGTTTATTTATCAAATTTTTGTCACATAATGGCCATGACCACTGTTAATACTTCTTGCAGTCGACCAAAATGATATAGATATAGAGCAGAACAAGCTTGATCTATGTTTGAAACCTTGTTATTGAGTGACCCAGAAATAGAGTATTCATAGTATTTAGACTCTGACAATTATTTTATTGTTGTGATAATGGCTCGAAATATTGGTAAAAGTTATGATAAAAAGGTATGACGATCTGGCTTAGGTTTAGCTAGTGGATGCCTTCTATTACAGCACTATCAGTGCCTCAGAGGAATCGGGTGGTAGTTATTCTGATAACGAAACTGGTACTTTAGGGACATATCACACAAAATAAGTCCAGTTGTGTAAATAATAACTTGATTTGTAAATAATATTGTTATGACGTCACATAAATTTATAATATTTTTCATTCTGGGATAATTTACAAAAATGTACATAATTTTGTTATTTGTGGACATAAATTAATCAAATAAACTGTATTTTGGAGGAATTTGGATTATGTTATGTAATATTTCAAGACAAATGGAAAGCAACACATATAAACATGGAAAAGGGTAAGTGAATTACAATATTTTAAATTAAAAATGATCTACCTTGAATATTTTATATCTAAAAAAACATTTTATTCCTTTAAATAATCACAAATCATAAATATATTGCTATTTTAATTTTCTGTATCCATTTCCCTTTCCGATTATGTATAACACATGCCACATTTCTAAATGTCACAATCTAAATTATTGTGTGAAGTAGTCAAATGAAAAAGGTATATAGTAAAATTTCTGGAAACAGGAAAATTAACCTGGTCCAAATCTGAAAATTCCTGTTTCCTGTTCTGGTCCTGAAAGAGTTAAGCCCCATTCCCAGGACAAGGAGCTTAATGTTTTTAACCAGCGTCATTTTATTTTCTTGAGTTCTTAGAAAACTGATTTTTATAGGGATTTTTCTATCACTTTCTAATTAGTATTTTTATCCTGGAATATTGGTACATCCATTCTGTCTGAGTATCGAATAACCCAAGATACCTATCTGTGACTGACGTGTTTATGATACCGTAGTAAAAATTACTACCACTTAATTGTAACATTATGAGCTCTAAAAATAGTATTTTCTTTGAACTTTTGACACACAACTGTGTGTTTATACTAGGCGAGACATGGGGGGGTTGGATTTCCTGGCTCAGATAGATTTATGACATGAAATTTGACAGCATGGACCAGACGTGTTACAATGTCTATTGGTAAGGTCGATGTATGTCAGTCAGTATTTTGGGCTACCTCATAGTGTTATTTACTGTGTTTTCCGAGTCACAAAGGGCTGTTTGATGTTGGTTGATGATCGAAAGAAATTTCCCTGGTCAAAGAGAAAAAAGGAAAAATTAGCAATTTCATGACAATTGGCAAATTTTTTTTCGCAATATGCGATCATATTTCACAAAATGAAAAAAAAAATCCTACAACAATAGAAACAAATCAAACACTCAGGGATCAGTGAAAGCAGTAATTAGGAAGGTACATAGAGAGAATGTTTGACCATGGCAAACTGTCAAATTCCTCAAAATTTGTGTTTTGATGCTGTCATTATTACTGTGGTACCATAATCTAGGTTTAATGAAAGCTGTGTTTTGATGCTGTCATTATCACTGTGGTACATTATCTAGGGTTAATGAAAGCTGTGTTTTGATGCTGTCATTATTACCGTGGTACATTATCTAGGGTTAATGAAAGCTGTGTTTTGATGCTGTCATTATTACTGTGGTACCATAATCGATGGTTAATGAAAGTTGTGTTTTGATGCTGTCATTATTACTGTGGTACATTATCTAGGGTTAATGAAAGTTGTGTTTTGATGCTGTCATTATCACTGTGGTACATTATCTAGGGTTAATGAAAGCTGTGTTTTGATGCTGTCATTATTACCGTGGTACATTATCTAGGGTTAATGAAAGCTGTGTTTTGATGCTGTTTTGATGCTGTTGTTATTACTGTGGTACATTATCTAGGGTTAATGAAAGCTGTGTTTTGATGCTGTCATTATTACTGTGGTACCATAATCGATAGTTAATGAAAGTTGTGTTTTGATGCTGTCATTATTACTTTGGTACCATAATCTAGGGTTAATGAAAGCTGTGTTTTGATGCTGTCATTATTACTCTGGTACCATAATCTAGGGTTAATGAAAGCTGTGTTTTGATGCTGTCATTATTACTCTGGTACCATAATCTAGGGTTAATGAAAGCTGTGTTTTGATGCTGTCATTATTACTCTGGTACCATAATCTAGGGTTAATGAAAGCTGTGTTTTGATGCTGTAATTATTACTATGGTACATTATCTAGGCATGGCTAAAAGAGAGATGTAAAGAGATTGAAATTCAACAAAAAGGATATGCTAAAGCTATGTACAAACAAATTAAATAAAAACACTATTAAAAACTGGATGTTTAAGATCAAAGGATGGAGAACTGTTGATTGAACAAGACAGCATAAGGGAACGATGGATAGAATATATTAAAGATCTTTATAATGATAAATGAACAGAAGTAAATATTAAGGATAATGGAGAAGGACCAGAAATACTCAAAGAAGAAGTGGAAGACGCCCTGTGCAATATGAAAGCAGGAAAAGCTCCTGGACCAGATAATATAACTAAAGAAGAGATTGAAGCCATGGGTGATTTTGGAATAGAAATAATAATAACAATAATATTGGATGATATATCTATCTATCTATTGAGCTTTCGAGCCATAGCCGGCCCATAGGGCATAGACCCAGATACTACTCCTCCCATTCTAAATTTTTAACCTAGCAGTTTTCAATTCCTTTTAAAGACATTTTATCAAATCTCGCCATTTGTCTCTGTTTTGTGCAAGCAGCTCTATCTCATTGAGGGAGCAGATTCCTGCTGCTCTTGCCTCTCTCATCAATGTTCTTCTCAGTGTCTCTCTGGGTCTTCCTTTTCTCCTCTTACCTGTTGTTTCCCACATGAGGGCTTGCTTTGCTATTCAGTTATTATCTCTTCTCATCACATGTCCAACATATGACCATCGTATTTTCTTGATTACTGAAGATATTAGTGGTTGATTGGCGATTTCTCTAATTTCCTCGTTTGTTTTGAATTCGTTCCACGCTATACCAAGTATTTTCCTTAGACATTTATTTTCTAATGCGTTCAGCTTTGTTCCTATGTCTCTTGTTTTCCAGCTTTCACACGCAAACATAAGGGTTGATAGGATGATATATATACCAGATGACCTGCTCAAATCAATATTCATAGCCTTACCAAAGAAATCTGTTGCGATTGAATGCGATGATCATCACACAATAAGCCTTATGAGTCACATGACTAAGATATTACTAAGAATCATCATGTGAAGAGTGCGAAACAAAATCAGTCCAGAAATTAGTGATGAAATGTGTGTTTTGTTAAAAAGCAAAGGAACGAGCAATGCCATATACATCATAAGATCTTTAGTAGAAAGAGCCATGGAGGTGAAAACAGATCTATACCTATGTTTCATAGATTATACCAAAGCATTTGGCAAAGTAAAGTACCAAGAAATAATCAACATTTTAGAAAGCATAAATGTAGACAGCAAAGATCTAAGAATAATAAAAAACATGTACTGGCAACAAACAGTGGCCATAAGAACTGGAAACCAATTGGGAATGTTTCAACAAATAAAACAGGGTGTTAGACAAGGTTGTGTGCTGTCACCAGATTTGTTTAATATGTATTTTAAGAAAAGTAAATCACGCCAAGTGGCGTATAGGGAATATGGTGTTAGTGACCATAAATTTTACAGACCCTCGGCACATGATTTTTGGGGTAATGTGGTCGGCATTACGCCCGTGCTGCTTTACTTTCCCACAAAAAAATCTGGTATCCATTAAAGTTAATATGTATAGTGAGATTATTTTAAGATCCATAAGGGGCATGCCTGGAATAACAATCAGAGGTCATAATATAAATAACCTAAGGTATGCTGATGATACAGTCTACGCTAGAAAGGACACTACTAGTTGTGTAGCTTGAGTTGTCATTGTGAATTAATTTAGTGAGGCCACCTGTTCCTGTGTTGTTCTGTCACTGTGTAGTTTGATAACTCTGCATATGCTCATGTTGCAAGATGCTTGGGTTTCATTATGGTCGGGCATGTCTTGTTTATTTTCATACATCATCTTCATTATTATCTCTAGTGAAGTGAAGTGGGACTGAATTTTGTGTGAACATTTTCACACACTGGCAGCTGTGTTCTCAGGTGCCCTTCATCATGCAGCAACACTGCAGATATTCTCTGACTTCAGAGATACTCTCATTTTTTGATCTTCCAGAGCTATAATTTTTGGCCACGTTTTTTCCTATCAATTTTATATATGCAGTGGCCATTTTTAGTCTGCTCTTTTCAACTTCCATGTGCCAAAGTTTCTTCAGCCAGCACAGAGTGCACATGAATCCTGTTTTTCTTGCCATTATCCACGAGGGCTAGACATCAGATTCCATTACCTATAGACCAAGGTAGGTAAAGCTATGAAGAAATTGTGGGTTCAAAAAGAAAAATTCCCACCGGTTATAGCGGGATCTGACCCAGGACTTTCTTGTCCAAAGGTTGTTGTCTTACCTCTAGACCTCCCAGTCTCCATGATTGTAAGTAAAAAATCACTGAATTCTTTGATGTTCAAAATAATGATGTATAATCATATAACAAAACAACCACAATGTTTAGATAATAATTAAGTCAATGTGTATCTTTCATAAAGAATCAAACTGCATAAGATCATCTTAATATATTCTAAAACTTTGGATCAGAGATTTCATCCAGAAATGTTGTAATTTGGGTCAGAGATTTCATCCAGAAATGTTGTAATTTGGATCAGAGATTTCATCCAGAAATGTTGTAATTTGGATCAGAGATTTCATCCAGAAATGTTGTAATTTGGATCAGAGATTTCATCCAGAAATGTTGTAATTTGTGATCTCTCTGTCTACAGGTAAGAATCAAGGTCAAGTAGGTTTATGGAAAGAAGGTGATTACTGGACGCATTGCTCAATGGAAAAGCTTCGTGCTGACTTCTCAGAAAAACAGCGCCGAGTATTTTCTTCGTAAGAGCCTGTCTGTTCATTTATGTGCTTGAATTGTATATACAGCTTTTAATAATAATTAAATTAGGGGAAAAAAATAGTTATTTATTGAAGAGAGACCAGAAGAGTCCTCAGCAACCAATATATAAAGGATCATCATCAAGTGCCGTCTCCGCAACGAAGGTTGGCTACCATGGAGCGCCATTCTGCTCTGTCTCTTGCTTTGATGGTGTAGGTTGTCATAGGCTGATTTGTCCATCTTTTGATGTTACTCGTCCATGTTAGTCTTGGTCTGCCTCTGCCTCTTTTACCTTGTATTTTCCCCTCCAGGATTACTTTCAGTAGGCTGTTGTGTCTTTTAACATGGCTCAAGAATCGCATATGTCTTGTTCTAATTGTGTTTAGTAGTTCTCTTTTCATTTTTAGTTGTTTTAAGACTTCATCATTTGTTTTCTTTTCTTTCCATCCAATTCTGCCTATTCTTCTATATATCCACATTTCAAAGGCTTCAATTCTCTGTTCTGTTTTCTTGTCTAATGTCCATGTTTCAGCACCATATAGGAATATTGAGAAGATGTAACATTTTGCTATTCTTAGTTTTAGCTCTGGTGTTATCTGTTTTGATGTTAGTATGTTCTTCATGACATTAAAATTACTTTTTGCCATTCCTATTCTTTTGTTTATTTCAGATGTACATTTTCCATCACTGGTTATAGTATGTCCGAGGTAGTTGTAGTTCTGAACTGTCTCCAGGTCTATTCCTTCAATTTTGATATCCACTTGTGGGTTTTGAGTATTTTCTTTGTTTATGATCATAGTTTTAGTCTTTTTGATATTCATATCTAGTCCATATTTTTTGCTTGTCATGTTTCTTTCATTAAGTAATTGTTGTTTTTAGTTGTTGTTTGTAGATCTTTAGGATTTTCTGCTAGTAGTACAGTATCGTCAGCATATCTTAGGTTATTGATTATCTTTCCATTAATTTGTAGGCCTGGCATCTCTATGATGTTTTTAATGCTGAAAGGCAGATGAGAAAGGAAAGAGAAGAAGCTCAGTGTATAGATTGAACAAGCTTGGTGATAGGATGCATCCCTGTCTTACTCCCTCTTTTTATATCAATGGGTGTAGAGTTCTCTTTGTTATATTTTATTATTCTGTTTGCTCCCAGTATAGATTACATATTAGTCGTACATCCATGTTATCTAGATGTATCTCTTTTATGCATTCTATAAGTTGTTTGTGGTGTACTCTATCAAAAGCTTTAGTGTAGTCTATGAAGCAGGCATATATTGGTTTGTTTACTTCTGTGTACTTTTCGATTAATGTTCTCATGCAGAATATGGCTTCTTTTGTCCCGCTATTTTTCCTAAATCCAAATTGCTGCTCATCTAATTCAGTATTGATTTTATTCTGAATCCTTCCTTGTATAACTTTTAGCAAGATTTTTGTAACATGGCTCATTAGGCATATTGTTCTAAAGTCACTGCATTCAACTGCACCATTCTTTTTAGGCAATGCAATGAAAGTTGATGTTTTTTTAGTTCATTTGATATGTATCCTGTGCGGTATATGTCTGTAATCACTTCAATGCCAAAATCTTCTAGTGCCTGTATCATCTCTATCTGTATGCAATCAGGTCCTGCTGCTTTTCCCTTTTTCATTGTTTTTATAGCTTTTTCCACCTCAGATTTTAAGATTTTATAGCCTGATGTACATTTTATAACTTGTTTCTTGTCCCTTTGATCATGAAATAGTTCTGTTATATATTCCTGCCATCTATCTATAATATCTCTATTGTTTGTTAGCATTTTTCTTGTTATGCATCCACCTTCTGTGGCTTTTTTATTTTTATTAGTCATTCTCTTTATTTCTGTGTGCATTCCTCTTAAGTCTTGTTTCCTTTCCATAGTTTCTATTTCTATACATTTTTGGCTGAGCCAGTCTTCTTTTGCACATTTTGCGTATCTCATTATCTATTTTATTGTATTGGGCAGTGTTTTTCGCTTGTCTCCTTTCTTCCATTTTTTCTAAGATGGTGTTAGTTGTCCATTTTTGTTTTTTGTTTGTATTTTGTTTTTTGTATATAAAGGATACATGACACTAAATAAGTTCCATGTTAACAGATGAATTTTTTCCTTGCTACCAGCTTTACCGCAGCATTGCAATTATTTGCCTGTTCCCTTAACAGATGAACTGTTTGGTATCTGAAGTACTTAGTTCCTTAACCACACCACTCCCAACCCAATAATTCAACTTTGCTTTTGTCACCCCCTTCATTCTAAGTGCCAAACCTCCCTTTCTTATCTTTCTCCTCATCATAGCATTCACCCATGAAGTGTGCGTGGAATCGTTGTGTCCCTAGTTTACAAATAAAGCAGTGATATCTGCACCTTTAGGTCCAACACATCCATATTTGGAATGGATTAGATTTGCTTTACAATTTTTACCTCGAACAGTGGCCATTTTTGGCCGACACTTTTAGGTGAACTGCCAAGATTGCCTTCCAACATAGACTGCCTTAACATGTATGAATACATACGGGACTTCCTGTTTTTCACAATTTTCTGAGAGGGCTAAATATTGGATCTCACTACTCAGAGACCACAGGATGGTAAATCCATAAAGAAACCATGATTTTGATTTTTGAAATAATTCTCGCCACCATTGGCAGGATTTGAACCCACAACCTTCCTGTCAAGAGACTAACATCTTCCCTCTAGACTATAGATAGCCAAATGGTGGCCCGCAGGCCAGTCTATGTTTGTAGGCCCCTTGAAGTGTGCACAGAACTACAGTACATAGATAGATGTAAATAGGACCATTGTTCCAGTCAGGTAAGTAAAGGTCATTTAGACAGAAATAATTAGTTTTCTTGTTTCAAATGATAAAATATCTCGTCAGATTTCAAGCATTATTTATATATGACTAAATCACATCATGTAATTTTTTACGATACTCATAAGTATCCTGATCCTGGCCATGGCTATAATCTGGCCCTTGGACAACCTAAAGTTGGTCACCACTGATTTAGACCACCTAATTGCCTTCCGACTTCACTAATTTGAGGTTTAATTTTAGTGTGTGTTCCCCAAGGCAGGATTCTTAAATGTGTAGCATTAGACGTTAGTAATGGTCTTAATGTGAACATTAATGATTGTTTGTTGCCTTCCCTGCCACATGTAAAACTGAGTCAGACAATTACAGGAGCAGTTTGGACAAGGAATGTAAGAGGCCATGGAGTAGCAGATTAAACAAGTAAATAGATTGCTGGGCTGGTGATAGCCTCAAGTATGGGAATGGAGGTTGAAACAGCAACTTCACCCCTCAAGTGGATTTCTGATATGAGATTAAGTAGTGCTCTTATCTTGTCCAAATCTTAATCCAGGCTTAAGATGATTGTAAGTTGTTGCTTGAGACGGTAGTGAACGGAATAAAAGTTTAAATCTTTGGGAAACTCGTACAGATTCACTAGCCTGGATATGCAAGAGTTTAGGGTAGTGACTTGTTGCCTGCTATTGGAATATTGTTTATATGAGGGTGGGTTACATGCTACAGAGGGGACAGATAAGGGTTGGGTTAACCAGCATGCTACTGGTACCATCTGTACACATACTCTTCACCATCTTTTTGAAGATTGGGAGGGAATAATGATCTTTTAGAATGACATTACTACAGCGTAATTAGTTATGCTAACCAACTAATTCAATCTTATGTTTGCCAGATTTAACTTTTATTTCTGTTTATGTAGCAGTTCATACTTTGATATGCATCTATTATTATGTTTTTGGACAGGTCATATTTTCATGAATTAAACAGAGGACTACTCTATCCTGAAGCTTATCAATACCTAAACAGTCCTCAACTTGACATGAAATCCCAAATTAATTTGATCTCGTGATTAGCAGAAATACTAAACAAATTAGAACAAATAACCATTTTTTTCTGCCATCGTTATTAGTTCTGTGTTATATGTCTTACAATTGACAAGAAAGTGTGTAACATACAAATTGTGAAATATTGTAGTATAGATATTGTAGTAGAGGCTGGGTGGTCTAGAGGTATGATGTTGGTCACTGCACTTGAAGACCCTGGGTTTGAATTCCTGCACAGGCAGTGACAATTTTTCACTCTGAATCTGATATCCTTATGTCTCTACCCTCCCCTGGTCTCTGGGTAGTGAGATCCAATGTCTAGCTGCCTCTGATAAGTAATGAGATCCAATGTCTAGCCCCCTCTGGTTAGTGAGATCCAATGTCTAGCTGCCTCTGATAAGTAATGAGATCCAATGTCTAGCCCCCTCAGGGTAGTGAAATTCAATGTCTAGCCCCCTCAGGGTAGTGAGATCCAATGTCTAAACCCCCTTGGCTAGTGAGATCCAATGTCTAGACCCCTCTGGCTAGTGAGATCCAATGTCTAGCCCCCTCAGGGTAGTGAGATCCAATGTCTAGTCTCCTCAGGGTAGTGAGATCCAATGTCTAGCCCCCTCAGGGTAGTGAGATTCAATGTCTAGCCCCCTCAGGGTAGTGAGATCCAATGTCTAGTCTCCTCAGGGTAGTGAGATCCAATGTCTAGCCCCCTCAGGGTAGTGAGATCCAATGTCTAGCCCCCTCAGGGTAGTGAGATCCAATGTCTAGCCCCCTCAGGGTAGTGAGATCCAATGTCTAGTCCCCTCAGGCTAGTGAGATCCAATGTCTAGCCCCCTCAGGGTAGTGAGATCCAATGTCTAGCCCCCTCAGGGTAGTGAGATCCAATGTCTAGCCCCCTCAGGGTAGTGAGATCCAATGTCTAACCCCCTCAGGGTAGTGAGATCCAATGTCTAGCCCCCTCAGGGTAGTGAGATCCAATGTCTAGCCCCCTCAGGGTAGTGAGATCCAATGTCTAGCTACCTCAGGGTAGTGAGATCCAATGTCTAGCCCCCTCAGGGTAGTGAAATCCAATGTCTAGCCCCCTCAGGGTAGTGAGATCCAATGTCTAGTCTCCACAAGGTAGTGAGATCCAATGTCTAGTCTCCTCAGGGTAGTGAGATCCAATGTCTAGCCCACTCAGGGTAGTGAGATCCAATGTCTAGTCTCCTCAGGGTAGTGAGATCCAATGTCTAGTCCCCTCAGGGTAGTGAGATCCAATGTCTAGTCCCCTCAGGGTAGTGAGATCCAATGTCTAGACCCCTCAGGGTAGTGAGATCCAATGTCTAGCCCCCTCAGGGTAGTGAGATCCAATGTCTAGTCCCCTCAGGCTAGTGAGATCCAATGTCTAGCCCCCTCAGGGTAGTGAGATCCAATGTCTAGCCCCCTCAGGGTAGTGAGATCCAATGTCTAGCCCCCTCAGGGTAGTGAGATCCAATGTCTAGCCCCCTCAGGGTAGTGAGATCCAATGTCTAGCCCCCTCAGGGTAGTGAGATCCAATGTCTAGTCCCCTCAGGCTAGTGAGATCCAATGTCTAGCCCCCTCAGGGTAGTGAGATCCAATGTCTAGCCCCCTCAGGGTAGTGAGATCCAATGTCTAGCCCCCTCAGGGTAGTGAGATCCAATGTCTAAACCCCTCAGGGTAGTGAGATCCAATGTCTAGCCCCCTCAGGGTAGTGAGATCCAATGTCTAGCCCCCTCAGGGTAGTGAGATCCAATGTCTAGCTACCTCAGGGTAGTGAGATCCAATGTCTAGCCCCCTCAGGGTAGTGAAATCCAATGTCTAGCCCCCTCAGGGTAGTGAGATCCAATGTCTAGCCCCCTCAGGGTAGTGAGATCCAATGTCTAGCCCCCTCAGGGTAGTGAGATCCAATGTCTAGTCTCCTCAGGGTAGTGAGATCCAATGTCTAGCCCCCTCAGGGTAGTGAGATCCAATGTCTAGTCTCCTCAGGGTAGTGAGATCCAATGTCTAGCCCCCTCAGGGTAGTGAGATCCAATGTCTAGCCCCCTCAGGGTAGTGAGATCCAATGTCTAGTCCCCTCAGGGTAGTGAGATCCAATGTCTAGTCCCCTCAGGGTAGTGAGATCCAATGGCTAGTCTCCTCAGGGTAGTGAGATCCAATGTCTAGTCTCCTCAGGGTAGTGAGATCCAATGTCTACTCCCCTCAGGGTAGTGAGATCCAATGTCTAGCCCCCTCAGGGTAGTGAGATCCAATGTCTAGTCTCCACAAGGTAGTGAGATCCAATGTCTAGTCTCCTCAGGGTAGTGAGATCCAATGTCTAGCCCCCTCAGGGTAGTGAGATCCAATGTCTAGTCTCCTCAGGGTAGTGAGATCCAATGTCTAGTCCCCTCAGGGTAGTGAGATCCAATGTCTAGTCCCCTCAGGGTAGTGAGATCCAATGTCTAGACCCCTCAGGGTAGTGAGATCCAATGTCTAGCCCCCTCAGGGTAGTGAGATCCAATGTCTAGTCCCCTCAGGCTAGTGAGATCCAATGTCTAGCCCCCTCAGGGTAGTGAGATCCAATGTCTAGCCCCCTCAGGGTAGTGAGATCCAATGTCTAGCCCCCTCAGGGTAGTGAGATCCAATGTCTAGCCCCCTCAGGGTAGTGAGATCCAATGTCTAGTCTCCTCAGGGTAGTGAGATCCAATGTCTAGTCTCCTCAGGGTTGTGAGATCCAATGTCTAGTCCCCTCAGGGTAGTGAGATCCAATGTCTAGCCCCCTCAGGGTAGTGAGATCCAATGTCTAGTCTCCTCAGGGTAGTGAGATCCAATGTCTAGTCCCCTCAGGGTAGTGAGATCCAATGTCTAGTCCCCTCAGGGTAGTGAGATCCAATGTCTAGCCCCCTCAGGGTAGTGAGATCCAATGTCTAGTCTTCTCAGAGTAGTGAGATCCAATGTCTAGTCCCCTCAGGGTAGTGAGATCCAATGTCTAGTCTCCTCAGGGTAGTGAGATCCAATGTCTAGCCCCCTCAGGGTAGTGAGATCCAATGTCTAGCCCCCTCAGGGTAGTGAGATCCAATGTCTAGCTACCTCAGGGTAGTGAGATCCAATGTCTAGCCCCCTCAGGGTAGTGAGATCCAATGTCTAGCCACCTCAGGGTAGTGAGATCCAATGTCTAGCTACCTCAGAAAACAATTAAAAATAGGAGGTTCTGTGTGCACATTAAAGAATTCTTGACAATTAAAATTGAAAAGGTGAGGTCAAAAATGGCTGCTGTTCAGGAAAAATTGTTCAGCAAATCTACACATGCTGACACAGACTGATGTGTTGGACCTAAAGGTGCAGATATTGTGACTTTGACATATACTAGCAACACAACAGTGAATGCTAAGATGAAGAAATGATAGCAGAGGAATTACATTGCTGTCCTGTAATGGATATGAAGCTTTCATGTACTCTATACCAGTAAAGTAGACAGCGTGGCGGTAGCTTATTGGTTGTGTTCTGGAATTGCACCCAAAAGATCTTGAGTTCATTCCAGATGAGCATGCTTCAGTTAGAAGTGAAAATGTGTGCCTGATTCATTTGGAATACTTCACTGGCATTACATGGAACTTTCAAAGATAGAATCACATCAAGAGGAAGGTACCTTAAGTGGACCCATTCCCCTTAATGTCAAAAAGCTAAAGTACTTGACTGGTTGGTCACCAGGCAAGATGCTGGTCTCAAGACAAGAAAGGTTGTGAGTTCAAATCCAGGCTGCACCAGTTGAGATTTTTTATTTGTAATTTCTCTCTGCAGCAACCACCTCTGGTCTCAGCAGTGAGGTCCGGCTTGAAACGTCAATCACTCATCGATAGAAAAAAATATGAGTACCTCCAAAGATGGAGATCTGCCTGCATGGTAAGGAACCCCTGTGCACATGGCTGCCAGGAAAAATAACAGATTAATATGCAAAATTCAGTTCCTAGTTTCTAGGGACTTCACCAGAGGTGAAAGTTGGTGAATGAAACAAAAAAGTGCTAAAATATGTGCTTTACAGAGGGAAGGAAGGAAAGGAGATTGCTTCTAATTATCAGATTGTCACCTGTTGCAAGGCTCTATATGGCTTCTTATCACTAATAATAGGTTGCTGTGATTCTTTACATTCAGAGTAGAAGTAATTTGTTCAGATATGGGCCCAAGATGCCCAAACAGCACCTGCACTGAAAGTAGTCAGTGGTTCGGGGTTGACCGGATGTGGTTTATCAGAAGAATGCTACAAATTTCATGGATAGCAAAAATGACAAATGAGGAATGTTTAAAACGAGCTGGAGAAACCCGAAATATCATCAAAATCACATGGAAGAGACAATCTACATTTATTTGGCATGTCATGCGAAAAGAAAGCATAAAGAATACCATAGCAGGGCCCAGAATGAATGGAAAGAAGAGCAGAGGAAAACCAACAGAAAAAATATTGAACAGCTTATCCAAATGTCCTAATAAAAGATCACCAACTGAAATTATGACATTCATGAAAGACCCAATGAAGTGAAGAGAGATGATTGCCTACACCAACCGGCATGGCACTCATCATGATGATGAATATTAGCTATTAGAAATATATTTTAAATGTAATAAATAATCTTTGACAATTCTGAAACAGACATAAAAGCCATGTTATTAAAGTATTGATTTTGTTACCACTGCCCAGGTCTGCCCATGGTCGGAGATGCTACAACCTTCTTAGAGATATTAAAGAAGAAGTCTTTAACATGACAGTTGATGCCAAGCAAATGGCATTCATCAGTGAAGACAGTTTGGAACTTGTAAATGCTTCAGACAGTCTGACTGGAAGCTCATGCAGTTCATCTGAGGTTTCAGGATTTCAACTTCCAGCAGAAAACATCGGGAACATAGAAGAGACTACTGGATGTTCTCAAACTGATGTGGACATCAGTAAGAGTTTACGCAGCCCAGAAGACTTTCCTGCCAACAGAAAGGGAGGCAAGTGTCTTCCACAAGTCCAGAAAAGTTCCGTTAGTAATGTGGCCAGTATTCAAGTGAGTTGTATGACATTAGTGTCTCTTTATGTGGCCAGTATTCAAGTGAGTTGTATGACATTAGTGTTTCTTTATGTGGCCAGTATTCAAGTGAGTTGTATGACATTAGTGTTTCTTTATGTGGCCAGTATTCAAGTGAGTTGTAAGACATTAGTGTCTCTTTATGTGGCCAGTATTCAAGTGAGTTGTATGGCATTAGTGTCTCTTTATGTGGCTAGTATTCAAGTGAGTTGTATGGCATTAGTGTCTCTTTATGTGGCCAGTATTCAAGTGAGTTGTATGACATTAGTGTCTCTTTATGTGGCTAGTATTCAAGTGAGTTGTATGGCATTAGTGTCTCTTTATGTGGCCAGTATTCAAGTGAGTTGTATGACATTAGTGTTTCTTTATGTGGCCAGTATTCAAGTGAGTTGTATGACATTAGTGTTTCTTTATGTGGCCAGTATTCAAGTGAGTTGTAAGACATTAGTGTATCTTTATGTGGCCAGTATTCAAGTGAGTTGTAAGACATTAGTGTATCTTTATGTGGCTAGTATTCAAGTGAGTTTTAAGACATTAGTGTCTCTTTATGTGGCCAGTATGCAAGTGAGTTGTATGACATTAGTGTCTCTTTATGTGGCCAGTATTCAAGTGAGTTGTATGACATTAGTGTTTCTTTATGTGGCCAGTATTCAAGTGAGTTGTATGACATTAGTGTTTCTTTATGTGGCCAGTATTCAAGTGAGTTGTAAGACATTAGTGTCTCTTTATGTGGCCAGTATTCAAGTGAGTTGTATGGCATTAGTGTCTCTTTATGTGGCTAGTATTCAAGTGAGTTGTATGGCATTAGTGTCTCTTTATGTGGCCAGTATTCAAGTGAGTTGTATGGCATTAGTTTCTCTTTATGTGGCCAGTATTCAAGTGAGTTGTATGACATTAGTGTCTCTTTATGTGGCTAGTATTCAAGTGAGTTGTATGGCATTAGTGTCTCTTTATGTGGCCAGTATTCAAGTGAGTTGTATGACATTAGTGTTTCTTTATGTGGCCAGTATTCAAGTGAGTTGTATGACATTAGTGTCTCTTTATGTAGCCAGTATTCAAGTGAGTTGTATGACATTAGTGTCTCTTTATGTGGCCAGTATTCAAGTGAGTTGTAAGACATTAGTGTTTCTTTATGTGGCCAGTATTCAAGTGAGTTGTATGACATTAGTGTCTCTTTATGTAGCCAGTATTCAAGTGAGTTGTATGACAGTGTCTCCTACTCCTTTAACTTTATCCAGATATATATTCAACAGTAAAAAAAAAAAGTAAAGTACCCCCGTCACGCCAAGTGGCGTATAGGGAATGTGGTGTTAGTGACCATAAATTTTACAGACCTTCAGCACATGATTTTTGGGGTAATGTGGTTGGTATTACACCCATGCCACTTTACATTCCCAGAAAAAAATCCAGTACCCATTAAAGGCTGGATGAATCGGAAGCCGTCCGTTGGGGTTGAACCCTATCTGTTGTCCTTTGTAGTCCAGTTGACTAACCACTGAGCTATCATGGCTATATCTATTCAATGAGCACATATAAAGCACAAATGTTTGTCACTTCTGTTTTAGTTGTTTTATCGACTTCACAAGTTGCTCAGGCAAGCCATCTACATGTTGTATGTTTGTCCCAGCTGAAGGCCTATTGAGTTGAAACATCATTCTGGTTTGTGTTGTCCACTTGTTACGTGAAGCATTAACCTTACTGTTTTTTCTTTTTAAATATATATTTTTTATTTCTCTTCATAATTAGCTTCACTGCAGCCTCTCATCTTGATGCATTTATGTGCATTTCTTTGCCTTGACCAATTATATCTGCACCTTTCAGGCCAACACCTCTGGTATGGGTAGATTTTAATTGCATTAAAAATTGTTGTCCTGGCAATGGCCATCTTAGCTTACTTGTTTCAGCTTTTAACTGCCAAGAGTCCACTCTTAATGCACACGTTACATTATTGTTTTATGCCATTATCCAAGAGTCCACTCTTAATGCACACGTTACATTATTGTTTTATGCCATTATCCAAGAGTCCACTCTTAATGCACACGTTACTTTATTGTTTTATGCCATTATCCAAGAGTCCACTCTTAATGCACACGTTACATTATTGTTTTATGCCATTATCCAAAAGTCCACTCTTATAGCACATGTTACATTATTTTATGCCATTATCAAAAAACAAAAAAAAAAAAGTAAAGTACCCCCGTCACGCCAAGTGGCGTATAGGGAATATGGTGTTAGTGACCATAAATTTTACAGACCTTCGGCACATGATTTATGGGGTAATGTGGTCGGCATTACGCCCGTGCCACTTTCCTTTTCCAGAAAAAAATCCAGTACCCATTAAAGGCTGGGTGAACCGGAATCTGTCGGTTGGGATTGAACCCTACCTTTTGTCCTTTGTAGTCCAGTTCACTAACCACTAAGCTATAGCGGCTCTTCATTATCCAAAAGTCCACTCTTAATGCACATGTTACATTATTGTTTTTTACCATTATCCAAGAGGGCTAAACATCAGATCTGACTGCCCAAAAACCAAGGAAGGATTCAAAGAGAAAAATCCCACCACCTGTGGCAGGATTCAAACCTATGACTTTCTTGTCCAGAGGCCTATGACTTACCTCTAGACCATTCATTTCCAAATCACTCAATCCATTACTGAAAATACATTAGAGGAACCAAATTTGTGTATATAGGCAAGGTGTATAATATATATATATATATATATATATATATATATATATATATATATAAAGGAAAGAATTTAGAACCAGAATAGCGATGGAAACAATGACTTTCAGAAACCTTAATAAAATGTGGAAATCAAAATCACTAAGCACAAAAACAAAGCTCAGGATTTTCAAATCAAATGTATGTGTACCCTTACTTATGCATGCAGGAGCTGGAAAACAACTAAAGAAATAGAAAATAAACTGGATGGATTTGAAAACAAATACCTGAGGAAAATACTTTGTATACCATGGAATGAGTTCAAGACTTGTGCAGAAATAAGGGAAATGACAAAGCATCCAAAAATATCAACTATAATCAAGAGAAGAAGGTGGTCATATGTTGGCTATATGATGAGAAGAGACAACAAGAGAATCTCAAAGCAAGCCCTCAAATGGGAATCACAGAGTAAAAGAAAAAGAGGTCAGCCTGAAGAAACTCTAAAGAGAACATTAAAACGAGAGGCAACAACAATATTCATCAGCTGAGATTCAACAACTGGCCCAGAACAGAGCCGTGTGGTGAGGCACAATGCAGGTCTTGTGCAAGGTCAGACAAGATCATTAGACACAAGAGTTTGGAATTTCTGCCTATGTGCCATCTTCAGCTCGAAAGGACATTATATATAGGCAGTTATGTATGGTCATGATTCTTTCCTGCTCAACTTTAAATTAAACTACTGCAGCCTTGACTGCTCATCATATTATATTGTCTTCTATAAATGTTACATTTATAATTATGTCTAGTCATTTGGTCATGATAATAATGTGATGGAAAGTTGAACTGACCCCTGTGTTTATCATTAGGTGAGGCAGCAGCCACGACCTCGCCAGCGATTGGTTTGCCAGACTGAGGCTGGTGCTGATAGTGCTCTTCTAACCGGACTGACAGAATGTAAGAGAAACACAAGTTCAGATTCACATGCTTCATCTTGTGATTCTGTGTATCTCCTGACTGCAGATTCTTGTGCAGATGAAGAGAAGCACTGTGTAGCCTCCCCGGCAACTTCCTCTTCTGTTCCAGAAGTATCATCATCGACGCATGTCTCGCTCGCTGTCAGTGACATCTCAGAAGAGACAAGCAGCACATATACAGTTGATGGTGAAAGTGAAAGATTGAAACTTGACAAGTTCATTGACAGTCTCTACATCTTGCCCAGTGAGTACACATGCTTGCTGAAAGCTTTGGAAGCAGACAAGGAACAAGTAAGGATTTTCTTCTCTTTTTAAACATGTCATTACAAATAATTGATAGAACCTGAGTTTGCTTAAATTTGTTCCTAAACTTAAATGCTGTTGTGTTTTTGCTTGCATGTGCATTTTGACTGAAACAAGTCATAACATATGACTATGTACAGATGTGTTTAACCCTAGTTTAGAACACCGTTGTCAAATTTACAAACTCGGAATGCTAATTCTTGAAATTCAACAGATTATTGTAGACAAACATTTCCCCTCTCCCTATACCCTCCTAATTATTGCTTCTGGTGACTCCTGAATGTTGCATTTGTTTCCTTTAGTGTTACATTTTTTTTTCAGACACCACATGCACTTTGAAAAAATTATGAAGGTGTAAGAACACAGCTGTTTTTTTTTATAAATTTCGTCAACTTTCAAGAATTTAGTTTTTTTTTTCTTATGATTGGGGAAATCTGGCTGTCGGCAAGACATCAAATAAATCTTTGTAACACAAGATAGGCAGTGAACAATGCTAAGAGAAAGCAGAACATATCGGCTAGAATGATGGCCAATATATAAATAGACAACACCTCAAGTGGCCACAGCACATGCTGTTGAATTTCGGGTCAACAAATCAAACCTTAGTCAGGAAATTATTACAGCATCCGATTCCCATGTCACTGTTAGTGTAAACACACATCTGTGTAGCAAAAGTTCACAGAAAATACTATTTTTCAAACACCAAATGTAACATTTAGTGTTTAATTTTTAGGAAGGTGTTGTGAAAACGTGACACGTGGATACTGCGTCATAATCTAGTGTTAACGGTGAGATAAACAATAATAGCAAACATAAACAAAACTGTATTACCAAACAATCCAAACATTGCCATTCTAACAAAGTTGTCATAGTTTTAATTCATGATGTTTGCACACCTCTTCCTTAAACACCTCCTGTAGTTTCTAGCTCACTGTCTACTGGTTATATTCTAGACTCCCTTTATGCTGTGATTAAGATATTTGCACTAAGATTACTTCTTCATTATTTCTCCTTGGTTAACAGGTAAGTCAACTATACACACATGATAAGAGTACAGTAGCTAGAAATACTAGTAGAACAATCCAAATTTAAATATTTCTCAAGTCTTCCTATGTGAAGTCATTTAAATTAAAAAAAACAAGTCTTCATAAATGTTAACTCCATTAATTTCACAATATGTAAAGCAGACAAGTTGCAGTTAGTCCAGCGATAAATTTGTACTTGACTTGCAGAATTTATGAAGAGAAAGATGGCAATAAAGCTAAAGGTCATCTGATTACCAAAATGCAATATATTGTTAACTGTTAGTTTGAAACACTTCACACACCAAATATTACATGCAGAACAAACTGGAACCAAAAGCTGCAAATGCAGGATCCAATATATCTGCTGCCACAACATGCCCAGACCATCATTTTCCATCTCAGAACAGGCCACTGAGGACTCCTTGTAGAAGGGAGAGGGGCGGAGAAGGAGTTAAAGGAATAAAGAGATGTTAGGTCAAGGTCAAGGATAAACATTAAAAAAATTATAAGATGAAGTCACGGAAAAGAATAATGAGACGAGGATATGAAGTCCACGTGAAAAACGTGAAAGTTATGGTCGAGAACGAGGGGGGGCAGACAGACGCGTAGAAAGTGTTTGTGATTGGTTGAAAAGATCGAGATTTAAGAGGAAGACACGTAGAATCGTGAGCACTTTGTAAGAGATCAGTCCGGCAGGAGGTTACACACCGAGTTAGAAGGGCGACCACTGGTTGGTCAGCCCATAGGGGCTGTCTTAGCCCAATAGAACTATTATAGTGTGCAATAGGAATTAAGGAACACTCAAGCACTTTGTGAAAGATCAGTCCAGCAAGAGGTTACACGCTGATTAGAAGGGCGACCAAGTGTTGTTTGGCCATAGGGGCTGTCTTAACCCAATAGAACTATTATAGTGTGCAATAGGAATTAAGAAACATTCAAGCACTTTGTGAAAGATCAGTCCAGCAAGAGGTTACATGCCGAGTTAGAAGGGCGACCAAGTGTTGGTTGGCCATCTGGGCTGTTTTAGCCCAATAGAACTATTATAGTGTGCAATAGGAATTAAGGAACATTCAAGCCCTTTGTGAAAGATCAGTCCAGCAAGAAGTTAAGCGTAGATATAGGCCGGTGACCAATTGTTGGTTGGCCCATCGGGGCTGCCTTAACCTGATAGGTGTGTGTTCGCAGAATTAGTGAATTCAGACACACGCTGGAGAGATATTCAATCGGCAGACGAACTCAGATTAGTGAGCAGACACAGCCAATTTGTAGTTGTGATTAATAGGAAGGCGACAGAAAAGGCCGATAGGCAATAGATAGAGTAGGGGAGCCGTTCAATGGGGAACGGTTCAAACTTAATTTAGTGATGAGTATGAATAAGACAGATTAGAGCCCTGGTGGTGAATGTTAGGGCTTTAGTTTAGAGGATGGTAGGAGCGCGCATGAACAAAGTGTGATTGACCTATCATGCCATATGTATAGTGTTGCCACCCAAGATTGGGTAGAATTAAAAGCCGGCCAAATTGTTACCACTAATGTGTTTGTTTTGTGTTAACCAAGTTGCAGTCTCTGAACTAGCGTAACCCTAAGGGGAAGAACCTTAACAGCAGGAAGGTTGTCGCGGCACAGTTAACGTGAAACAGGAAAAGATAGTATTACCACACAGACTGAAGTACAACGGCAATCAGCCAGGTCAAGGCTGAACAAGCTCTCAGTGGCCAGAGAACAGGTCAGCACGAGGGAAATTACGAAAGCAGTGCGATAATAGTTGAGGTCAGTCTTGTAGAGGCTGACACAGGTCGAGATCGACCCATTAACCCATTATCGCGAGGGATAACACAAATTACACTACATAGGTATAGTGTTGCGCTCAACACGGGGTACTCCGTTTACATCCTGAGTCACCTTCACCATCCAGGAATAACCCACACTGTTGAATGTCACTGAAATGGGACCCAGATTCCTGAGTCATCTTCACCATCCAGGAATAACCCACACTGTTGAATGTCACTGAATTGGGACCCAGATTCCTGAGTCATCTTCACCATCCAGGAATAACCCACACTGTTGAATGTCACTGAATTGGGACCCAGACTCCTGAGTCATCTTCACCATCCAGGAATAACCCACACTGTTGAATGTCACTGAAAGGGGACCCAGACTCCTGAGTCATCTTCACCATCCAGGAATAACCCACACTGTTGAATGTCACTGAAAAGGGACCCAGACTCCTGAGTCATCTTCACCATCCAGGAATAACCAATACTGTTGAATGTCACTGAAAAGGGACCCAGATTCCTGAGTCATCTTCACCATCCAGGAATAACCCACACTGTTGAATGTCACTGTGGAAGGGGACCCAGACTCCTGAGTCATCTTCACCATCCATGAATAACCCACACTGTTGAATGTCACTGTGGAAGGGGACCCAGATTCCTGAGTCATCTTCACCATCCAGGAATAACCCACACTGTTGAATGTCACTGTGGAAGGGGACCCAGACTCCTGAGTCATCTTCACCATCCATGAATAACCCACACTGTTGAATGTCACTGTGGAAGGGGACCCAGATTCCTGAGTCATCTTCACCATCCAGGAATAACCCACACTGTTGAATGTCACTGTGGAAGGGGACCCAGACTCCTGAGTCATCTTCACCATCCATGAATAACCCACACTGTTGAATGTCACTGTGGAAGGGGACCCAGACTCCAGAACACCATCTTCAGTCATATAACAACTTTGCTGAACTTCATCATCAAACGTGCTCCAATGATATTAAACATACAACTAAAATTGTGAGGACCAATTCGAAGACCTGGATAGGGCTGCAAACTGTGTCCTAATGACAGGGAAAAAGACACTGTATTCTTGAAAACGGAGAGAGAGAGAGATTATACTTTTTATGTTTACCTTTACTGCTATGTTCTTGCATTTAATAATTAATGTTCTGAGCAGATATTCTTTGTGATATTTTATGAGGTGATATTTTATTGTCAATTTATGCTGTGTCAAATGTATTTTGTGTACATCTATATCAGGTAGTGCCATCTTTAGAAAATACCAAGACAACAAGAATCAAGCGGCCAAGACTAGCTAACTTTGTCATTGACGCTTACTGCCCCACTAGTTACACTGTTACATGTGGGAGCAACAGTGGAGAGAGCAGCTATTTTAGGCATGATGCTGTCAGGCAGAATGTGTATACAGCTGAAGACAGTACAGACTGTGTCTCACATGCTTCTGAAAGCAAGATTTCCAATCTGACACCCAGATCAGGCGACTTCAGCAGCCTCACATACGTGAATGTACCAAATATCAAGATGGAAGCAGACAAATCTATTTCTTGTAAATATATGCTAATATTTGTCTGAGAAGACTTTTATTTTGATATTAGCACTTTTGTTATCGGTTCCAATTATTTGTAATTTTGCAACATTTTTTCATAAATCACTATTGGTATTTTACCAGACTGAGCTCAGAATTTTGTTGCACTGCATACTTGCCTAACCCTGTCTTAGGTTGGAATTTAATTAGGAAAATACATGGCCTTTGGCATCTTATCAGACAGTTGGTAGTAAGCAATCATGATAAGTCAAGATAGTTTGGTAAAATATTAGTGCCTTATGCTGGATGTTGTTTTTGTTCAACAGCTTATTTCATGGCTGAATTTACCAATATTGGATAGACAGATTTGACTGTAGAATAAACAAGATGTAACCAGAGCTAAACAATTCAAAGACACAGGCCCATCATTAATGCAGAGTGAAGTGGAGGACACAATTCAACACATGAAAAGAGGCAAAGCTCCAGGTCCCAACAATATAACAATTGAAGAGGTAAATGCATTAGGAGAGCTGGAAGTACAAGTCATAACAAAACTACTCAATGACATATATAATACTGGACACATACCTGAAGATCTACTAAAATCTATCTTTGTAGCCATACCGAAGAAGTCAGGCGCCATTGATTGTGAGGACCATCACACTATTAGTCTCATGAGCCACATGACGAAGATATTACTAAGAATCATCATGAGACGCGCAAGGAATGAAATAAAACCAGAAATAAGTGAGGAACAAAGTGGATTTATGGAAGGAAAGAGCAACAATAATGAAATATACATCTTAAGAACATTGATAGAAAGAGCTATAAAGGTAGTGAAAGATCTATATATGTGCTTTATAGACTACACAAAAGCATTTGACAAAGTAAAGCATGTGGAAATAATCAACATGCTGGAGAAATTAAACATTGATGGCAAAGATCTGCAAATCTTAAAAAAAAAAAAACATGTACTGGCAACAAACAGCAGCTATCTGAATTAGCAACCAAACAGGACAATTCCAATATATAAAACTTGGTCAATATGTTTATGTCAAGTTAAACATTTATCTCCTGCATGAACACACACTAAACATACACACTTATTTCTAATTTACATGACATGTCTGGAGGTCTGCTTTGCTGACATTAGATGATTGTTTTAATTTCCTGCACACAGGTAGCCACCATGACCCTATGTTGAGCTCCCTAAATACACCAAAGTCTGACCTGGACATGCCCCTGACCTGTCTGTCAGAGAATGATGGGATTGTAAAACAAAAACAAAAATATAGGTCTGCTAGAAGAAAGGTAAAGCCATGCCTCCATCACTGTTTCCCCTTTTTGTGCCTTGGTACCTGCATGTCAACATTTAATAGCTACAGAAATTGTTTTGGTAGCACACTTGTTCACAGCAATGTAGACAGACAGTTCATGGCTATAGATGTAAGAAATAACTCTCACTCAGTTCACAACAATGTAGACAGTTCATGGCTATAGATGTAAGAAATAACTCTCACTCAGTTCACAACAATGTAGACAGTTCATGACTATAAATGTAAGAAATAACTCTCACTCAGTTCACAACAATGTAGACAGTTCATGGCTATAGATGTAAGAAATAACTCACTCAGTTCACAGCAATGTAGACAGTTCATGGCTATAGATGTAAGAATTACTCTTGCTCAGTTCACAACAATGTAGACAGTTCATGGCTATAGATGTAAGAAATAACTCTCACTCAGTTCACAGCAATGTAGACAGTTCATGGCTATAGATGTAAAAATTACTCTTGCTCAGTTCACAACAATGTAGATAGTTCTTGGCTATAGATGTAAGAAATAACTCTCACTCAGTTCACAACAATGTAGACAGTTCATGGCTGTAGATGTAAGAAATAACTTTCACTCATTTCACAACAACGTAGACAGTTCATGGCTATCATTGTAAGAAATAACACTCCCTCAGTTCACAACAATGTAGACAGTTCATGGCTACACTCACTCTGTTCCCAGTATTCCCTCTGGCATATGAAGCCACCTCTCTAGTGGTTTGCCATCCAGAGTCCAGCAAAAGGATACTCACGGTACAGTTGTCTGAGGCATTCTGTGACATTATAATGAAAAATATCCTGAGATTATTTGATTGAGGGTTAAGGCAAAGAAATACAAATGAATGCACAAACATGTGAAGCTGCAGTAAAGCTAAATGTGAGGGAGAATTGAAAAAAAATAGAAGACATTGTATGGTAAAAACTTTGACTGATAGACGACACAAATTTTAACAACATTTCGGCTCAATAGGCCATCAGCAGGAACAAACAAACAACATACACAGACATGTAAGTAAATAAAACTAATCCTACATCATCATCATCATCAAGTACCGGGCCTACTGGCGTAGGTGATCATGTCTCTCCACAATTTTCAATTTCGGCAGCTATTTATCATTTCTGTTGTTGACCATCTGCCAAGCCATTCTCTTAAGCTGTTTGTTATTTTTTCTCTTTGCTTCCCTCTATCTCTTCGTCCCTCAATTTCTCCAGTTGTTACAATATATTCCAGTTGTTCTCTTATTACATGGCCAAAAAATGAAATCCTACATAGCTAACTAGTAATGAAACATCCAAAACGAAATAACCGAAACAGTTATTATTATTAGAATTACAGTTATTAGTTATTATTTGATTGCTGTTTGAATAATTGCTTCATGATGAACCACAGTCAGGGTTTTGTGTGAATTAGAAACAAATGATGGTTAATGGGAGAGACAGTTTTGTTCATAACTAGCAAGCTACTGAAACTATCAACAATGTTTCTGGTTGGACTATTGAAGGCTCCCACCTGCTTTTGTGAGTTTGTCTGCTTTCTCATTTCTAGGAATGTCACAATGTGCTGGTATCCACTGCAGGACTAGTTCTGTCTTTTTTTGACAAACATATGTTATTTATTTTTTATTAGAGTCTGTCCTGTTTTAGGCTTGACATTGCTTACATAACTGACTTTGCAGTTGTTAGAATGACACTTTTCATTTTCTATTTGATCCTTTAGTTTACTTGGGAAACTTTCTGAGGTATCATCACAATGAGGAGACATTCATAATCCTTCTTACTACCACAGTATTATTTCTCCTATATTAGGGGCCCAACTCAGTAAAGTAAAAAATCAAGTCAAGGTTCCCTCCCATGCTTGATAATTATATGGGGAACATGGTGTTAGTGACCAGATTTCTCAATGACCAATAGCCACATTGTTGGCTGATGTGGTTGCTATGTCAAGTCACTCTTACTTCACAGAAATGTCTCTGGTATCTATTTTTAGAGATTGGCTAAACCCAGAAGTCTTGTTCATCTGGGGAAAAAAAAGTGCCACATCTGGGAACTGAACCCACACCCTTGTGATCAGTGGCAAGCACTCTAACCTCTCAGCCAGTGATGCTGCTGAACTCAGTAAAGAAATTGATTTTGAATGACAAGGAATATTTCATGAGAGATGTGTCTAAAAGAGGCTGCTTCTGTGTCAAAACACAATCTCACAGAAATACCTGCTGGCTATGACTATAATAATGGGAGATTATTATTCTTCTATAAAATGTTACCATTAATTCAAAGACCATATTTAACATTGTACACCATATATCACATTTGTGTACCTTTAACATCTTTGTCCTCTTGCTAACCTATCCTTCACAATATACTCCAAATCAAGTCAGCATGCACATCTATAACATCTACTTACCTGACCTTCACAATATGCTCCAAATCAAGTCAGCATGCACATCTATAACATTTACTTGCCTGACCTTCACAATACACTCCAAATCAAGTCAGCATGCACATCTATAACATCTACTTACCTGACCTTCACAATATACTCCAAATCAAGTCAGCATGCACATCTATAACATTTACTTGCCTGACCTTCACAATATACTCCAAATCAAGTCAGCATGCACATCTATAACATTTACTTGCCTGACCTTCACAATATACTCCAAAGTATACAATTTGGCAGTTCATATCACTTCTGAATCTCTTCAGGTTACAAGATGAACTCAGCACCAACAATTCCATTTTAGCACTGTGTGCATGTCAAACACTTGTAAAGCCAGATAAATGTTTTATAGAAAAATCTAGAAATACTTTTTGAATGCCTTTTTCTTTCTCATTTTCAGCTGAATTTCAACTGGCCATCATTCTCTGGGTATTCTCACAGCTCTCCTCACTTGTTGACCCCCGACAAGACAACTCAGAGATCATCCATGACAACAGGGTTTACACCAGTCAAGCTGCCAGACGATATGACTTTTATTTGTGACCAAGATAACCCACTAGAGTCCCTGACCTCTCCATGGAAGATCCTGGACTCTCCTTTCAACTCAAGAACTGTGCCTCAGGTGAAAGTTGTACAAATCAATGATTAAATGTGAGCATCTGTAAATGTTAGCATACCAAAGGCACAATAGTTTTTGTAGGTAGGAAACTCTGCTTGGCTGCATAAACTCTCACTGATGTCTACATCAGTTTGAGAACATCTAACAATCTCTTCACAAAGTTCGATGTTCCTGATGTTTTCTGCTAAGTGATGGATACAGACACATCTGAGGAGTTAGATATGCAGAAAAATTGCCACTGTCTTACCTTTGCTATCATTTGCCAGCTGGTATACATTAACCTGACTCTAACCCATTTGTCAGCTTGTATACATTGACCTAACCCTAACCCATTTGCCAGCTTGTATACATTGACCTGACCCTAACCCATTTGTCAGCTTGTATACATTAACCTGACTCTAACCCATTTGTCAGCTTGTATACATTAACCTGACTCTAACCCATTTGTCAGCTTGTATACATTAACCTGACTCTAACCCATTTGCCAGCTGGTATACATTGACCTGACCCTAACCCATTTGTCAGCTTGTATACATTAACCTGACTCTAACCCATTTGTCAGCTTGTATACATTGACCTGACTCTAACCCATTTGTCAGCTTGTATACATTGACCTGACCCTAACCCATTTGCCAGCTTGTATACATTGACCTGACCCTAACCCATTTGCCAGCTTGTATACATTGACCTGACTCTAACCCATTTGTCAGCTTGTATACATTAACCTGACTCTAACCCATTTTCCAGCTTGTATACATTGACCTGACTCTAACCCATTTGCCAGCTTGTATACATTGACCTGACCCTAACCCATTTGCCAGCTTGTATACATTGACCTGACTCTAACCCATTTGTCAGCTTGTATACATTAACCTGACTGTAACCCATTTGTCAGCTTGTATACATTGACCTGACCCTAACCCATTTGCCAGCTTGTATACATTGACCTGACTCTAACCCATTTGCCAGCTTGTATACATTAACCTGACTAACCCATTTGTCAGCTTGTATACATTAACCTGACTCTAACCCATTGTCAGCTTGTATACATTGACCTGACTCTAACCCATTGTCAGCTTGTATACATTGACCTGACTCTAACCCATTGTCAGCTTGTATACATTGACCTGACTCTAACCCATTGTCAGCTTGTATACATTGACCTGACTCTAACCCATTGTCAGCTTGTATACATTGACCTGACTCTAACCCATTGTCAGCTTGTATACATTGACCCTGGGGACCTCGGTAGCCTAGTTGGGAAAACCACCCGACTGGACTACCGACGTTCGGACAACCGGTGTTCGATTCCCGCTGGGAGCAGTGTGAATTGTACTCGTGGTTGGAAAAAAAAATACCCACGGTCGACCCAGCCGTTGGCAGAAATGGGTACCAGGGTATTACCCTGGGAAGGTGAGGAATGTTGCCTCACGTCTGAGTTTACGATGCTTGAGGCGACACTATCCAGAAATTTCCGAACATTTCTGGATAGGCGGCCGAGCACATATGGGTGGAAACTCGCGTGCTAAGACGCCGGTTCAAGTCTCGTACTTTACTTTACTTTATACATTGACCTGACTCTAACCCATTGTCAGCTTGTATACATTGACCTGACTCTAACCCATTGTCAGCTTGTATACATTGACCTGACTCTAACCCATTGTCAGCTTGTATACATTGATCTGACTCTAACCCATTTGCCAGCTTGTATACATTAACCTGACTCTAACCCATTGTCAGCTTGTATACATTAACCTGACCCTAACCCATTTGTCAGCTTGTATACATTAACCTTGAAAAGGAATTGATGTTTTAAACATTGATGTGTTGCGAGCCATTGCTGTGTGGATGTGTTGCATTGTATTGAGGGCGCCCGTTGATGTGTTTCGTTACGAGTGGCCATCATTTGGAGTCATGTTAATGGAACACTGGGAACAGGACCATTGGTGTCTCGTTCCCTCAGCGATCTCTTCCTGTACACACGAGTGACTTTAGTCACCCCGATTCAGCTGGACACCATCATTAGGTTTAGAGCTTCCTGACACTTAGCTCTTCACCTGGTCTTATAGCCTGCACGTGTTTATCGCCTCATAATGTGTACTTCGCATTGTGTTGATCTGGCATTAGTGGTGGTGATATTTCTTACTTCGCGTTGTATTGATCGGCCAACTAAACAAGGGGTAAAAGGACCTCCTAAAAAACATCAGAAAGAAACAATCAAAATTTTTCAGGCACATCATGAGAAGAGGAAAGTTGAATACCTGGTTACAATTGGCTAATTAGAAGGAAAGAGAGATCACAAATGACAAAGAGAGAAAATACTGGACAGCTTGGTTTCATGGCATGGAAAACAGTCAACAACAGAACTGATACGATGCACTGTAGATAGAAGATTGTGGAAGGACATGATCGCCTACGCCAACCGGTATGACACATGATGATTAGTTATTACACATTATTTTCTGACTTTCCTATTTTGTATTGTTTTCTCTAATTCTAACTAAACATACCAGTGTTTATGCATTTATTATTTTAAAAAGTGATGTATGTTTAGTCATAGTTGATATTTACAGTGAGAGATGTCTTTATATATTTCAACTTAATATATCCTACCTGTGTACACTTATTTTCAGGGTTATATTGATAGCAATTCAGTGGTTGACTTGGAAGACAGCTTGATGTGTCTAGAAACTATTGATGCTGTGGACTTTGTTGGTGGTCTTGGTACTGAAATGTAAGTATTAACTCATGAATGTTGGCACTGAAATGTAAGTATTAACTCATGAATGTTGGCACTTAAAATGTAAGTATTAACTTAATTAATGTAAATATTGTAGAGATTTCTGCAATATGTGCCATTTTGGCATGCAAAGTTTCTGTTATAGATGGATGGATGGGTGGGTGGGAAACATCTTATACAGAGAAAAGACATAATCAGAAATGACATTATTAGAGAAAGAGTAGGCACCGAACCAATCCTAAGCCACATACAGATACAATAAACAAACTGGTTTGCCTATCTACAAAGAATGCTATGTGATTCCTTACCATACAAAGCATATATTAAAAGAGGGGAAGAGCAAGAGGCAGACCCAGAGTAAGGTGGACAGATAACATCAAAGAAACGTTACAACAGTATAAATTGACAATGGGTGAAGCCATTAAAAGGGCGAAAACCAGAACTTTGTTTCTCCTTTGACACCCGAACAGGTACAAGAGAAAAAGAAGAAAGAAAGGTTTTATTTTCTCATCCACCATTCTAAATAATGTTATCTTTGACCTTCTCATTCATTTTTGTAAATAGAATCCAGCTTTTCCAGCAATCGCAGCCGGTTTGCCCTTGAGAATCGCCTCATTGCCCAGTTGGGTTCGCTGTCCCCCCATGGCATGAACATATCGCTCTCATACACATAGGACACCTACCAAACATTTTCTCACTAGCAAGCAGGTTCTCTTTGTTCTTGCTTTAATTATTTGATAGTTGTGATAATTTTTGCAGCCTTACACATTTCAGAAACCATTATTTAGGAATTCATTTTGCATTTTAATTGAAGCAAAGTTTAATTTCCTGTGAGAAAACAATAGAGTTGTATATAGTGATAGAGAAAAGGACATCTATTTACAGTGAACTGTAACATGTCTTTTATAATACATTGTGTTTTCTTGTCCATAACAAGACCATGTTTCTCTTGTCACAGAACCCCAGCGCAGACAGAAAAGTTTCAACAGCCTGAAGAGCTGCAAAAAGCTAAAGGGTGAGTGCTCCTATTTGGATGTTCTTTTTATTTGAAAGTCTTGTTTCATTTTGTATGATACAATGTCTTGGACTAGGGTTTGCTGATACCAGAGGACAACAAGTAAACAAAACACACATGAATAAACATGATAATATTCTCAGGAGTCGACATCACAGAAAGAGAAAAACACAGAGTGGGAGATATAAACATATCATTTATGATCCAGAATAGGCAAAGAATATTTCAGAAATAAAATACAGATAAGATGGTTTGGCTAACATGACACAATGAACGAGTCTTCATTTAACGTTGCGAGAACACCAGACCCAAGGGTCAACCATGAAAAAGATGGATTGATGGAATATTGGAAACACTAGGAAACATAACAGCAGCAGAGGCGAACAGAAGAGCAAAAGACCACAAGTAATATCTCCCCTTAACACTGACAGGCAAACGAGGAAGGAAAGAAGAAAAGGAAGAAGCAGTGTCTCGGAACATCATAACAGTTCCAGGATATTTTAAAAGAAAAAATGCATAAAAAAAGATATGAGATCTGGAAGAAAGTGTTACTTTAATGTGATAGTTATCCATTGTTGCACTGTATGATAGTCTGTTGTGATACTATCATCATCATCAAGTACCGCGCCTACTGGCGTAGGTGATCATGTCTCTCCACAACTTTCTATCTCGGCAGTTATCATTTCTGTTGTTGACCTTCTGCCAAGCCATTCTCTTAAGCTGTCTGGTATTTTCTCTCTTTGCTTCCCTCTATCTCTTCGTCCCTCAATTTTTCCAGTTGTTACAATATATTCCAGTTGTTCTCTTCTCATTACATGGCCAAAAAATGATGATTGTTTCTTCCTAATATTGGAAATTATCTCTCTTTTTGCTTTGACCTCTTTCAGAACATTTTCATTACTCTTCTTAGCTGTTCATGGTATTCTCAACATTCTTCCGTAAAACCACATTTCTACAGACTCCAGTGATTTTCTTGTCTGTTGTCCTATTGTCCATGATTCACATCCATATGTTAAGACTGGCACTACATAACATTTAAGAACTCTTTTTCTTGTTTCTATTGTCAAAAATGGATTGCATATTATCTTCCTCATTTTCTGGAAAGCTGCTTTTACCTGAGCCATTCTGCATCTCACCTCTTTTGTACATCTTCCGTCTGAGGTTAACAAAGTTCCCAAATATTTAAATTCATTTACCAGTTTTAATATTGTTCCACTTGTCTTTATTTTACACTGAGGTGATGTCTTTTTCTTTGTTGTTACCATTACCTCTGTCTTTTTGCTATTAAGGCTGAGTCCTTTATTTTTGTTTTCTTTCACTATAGTGTCCAACATTTCTTGTAACTCATTTTCACTTTTAGCGATTAATACTGTATCATCAGCATACTGTAGATTATTTATATTATGACCTCCAATTGTTATTCCAGGCATGCCCCTTATGGATCTTAAAATAATCTCACTATAAATATTAAACAAATCTGGTAACAGCACACAACCTTGTCTAACACCCTGTTTTATTTGTTGAAACATTCCCAATTGGTTTCCAGTTCTTATGGCCGCTGTTTGTTGCCAGTACATGTTCTTTATTATTCTTAGATCTTTGCTGTCTACATTTATGCTTTCTAAAATTTTGATTATTTCTTGGTGCTTTACTTTGTCAAATGCTTTGGTATAATCTATGAAATTAAGGTATAGATCTGTTTTCACCTCTATAGCTCTTTCTACTAAAGATCTTATGATATATATGGCATTGCTCGTTCCTTTACCTCCAACAAAATCACACTGTTCATTGCTAATTTCTGGACTGATTTTGTTTCGCCCTCTTCGCATGATGATTCTTAGTAATATCTTAGTCATGTGACTCATAAGGCTTATTGTGCGATGATCATCGCAATCAATCGCACCCGATTTCTTTGGTAGGGCTATGAATATTGATTTGAGCATGTCATCTGGTATATATCCGCTGTTGTAGATATCATTCAATATTTTTGCTATTATTTCTATTCCAAAAACACCCATGGCTTCAATCTCTTCTTTAGTTATATTATCTGGTCCAGGAGCTTTGCCTGCTTTCATATTGCGCAATGCGTCTTCCACTTCTTCTCTGAGTATTTCTGGTCCTTCTCCATTATCCTTAATATTTACTTCTGTTCGTTCATCATTATAAAGATCTTTAATGTATTCTGTCCATCGTTCTCTTTTGCTTTCTTGTTCAATCAACAGTTCTCCTTCCTTTGATCACACCCAATTTTTTATTGCGTTTTTCTTCCTGTTAATTCTTCAATTTGTTTGCATATAGCTTTAGCATCTCCTTTTTGTTGTATTTCAATCTCTTTGCATCTCTCTTTTAGCCATCCTTCTTTTGCTTCATTGCATTTTATTACAATTTCTTTATTTAATCTCTTATACTCATCTTTATTTCTACTTCTTGTATCCATTAGCTGCAAAATGTCATCTGTCATCCATTTCTTTCTTGAATTTGTCCTCACTGGTGGTATGAACTCTTGATGTTTGTTGCATTGATTCTTTTAATATTTTCCACTGTTCATCAATGCTTTGTATCTTCTCTATTGCATTGTACCGGTTCTGAATTGTGATTTTATATTTGTATAATTGTGATACTATATTAAATAATGACATTCGGACAAACCGTGTTCGATTCCCACTGGAAGCAGTGTGAATTGTACTCGTGGTTGAAAAAAAAAAATACAGCCGCTGGCAGAAATGGGTACCAGGGTAGTAGTACTCTGGGAAGGTGAGGAATGCCGCCTCATGTGTTTCGATGCTTGAAGCGACACTATCCAGAAGTCTCCGAACACTTCTGGATAGGCGACCGAGCACATATAGGTGAAAACTTGCTTGCTAAGACGCCAATTCAAGTTTTGTACTTTACCTTACCTTTACTATCTGCTGTATCTGCATGATAGTCTGTTGTGGTACATTCTATACACTGTATTTGCTCTTCAGGTTCTCAGTGGTTGAGCAAGAGACCAGAGTGATGCCTAAATGTCGCAGGAGATTAGAAGGGTATTGAGATGTTTTGAGATGGTCTATGTTTAGATACATTAATTTTTATACATGAGTAGACTCACATCATTTGTTTCCCAATTTTTTTTATACATGAGAAGACACCTCATCTGAGAGATGAACAAGCAGGTTTTAGGAAAAACAGATCAAATAACTACCTTACATAGGGCACCTTTGTCTATGTCCCTGGATATGCGGGAGTACGGGGAAATAAAAGAGCGGACAGGTTGGCTAGCTGCACTGTCATTGAGGATGGGCAACCAATGGATTGGACGGACATCATCAATGCCCTCCGAGATGTGGGAAGAGCACAGGACTTTGACAAACACAGATCCACGTCACTTCTTCGGATCATGGAAATGGGAGTTAAAATGGGCACAACCAGAAATGAGAAACTTAGTGGCCGTGTAAGAAGACTTATCAACCAACATAGAACTGGAGTCGTCAGTCACTTGACACTGTGGGACTTGCTGAGGAGGGAATCTGAGCACCTATGGACATGTTCGGAGTGCATTGGTGATGACCCGCAAATAACTCAATAACTACCTTATGTATAATAGAATAACAAAGCTTAGAACTACAGTCCTCACTTTATATAAGATTCATAGATTATGAAAAGGCATATGATAGTTTAGACAGAGGAATGCTTTGGAAGTTGCTGAATCATTATGGAATTCCCATAAAGTTCATTAACCTGATAAAAACAGTGTATGAAGGACTGAAATGTAGTGTGGTGCATGAAGGGCAGTTTACAGAAGCATTTGAAATAACAGGAGTAAGGCAGGGATGCCTTCTATCTCCATTTCTCTTTCTGCTGGCCATAGATTTGATTATGAGAATCATACAGAACAGAAATGGAATCCAGTGGTCACTGACCAAACAACTTGATAACTTAGACTTTACTGATAACATAGTTCTCCTATCACATAATCACCAACAGATGCTAGATAAAATGAACATACTTGATGAGTGATCACAACAGCTGGGACCGAAAATAAAAAGAGATAAGACCAAAATCATGAGAATTGATGCAGTTGACAATAATCTAATAACAATAGGAGAAATACCTTCACTAGTCGTACAATCTTATATATAACTGGGCAGTAATTAAAAGTAAAGTAAAGAGCCCCATCATGCCAAGTGGCTTATAGGGAATATGGTTTTATATATGGGCAGTAATATAGACAAAAAAGGAGCAGAGAATGATATCAAAATAAGGATACTAAAAAGCAAGGGAGCCTTCATTGCATTATGAAACATATGAAAATCCAAAGAAATGAGGTTAAATACCAAAAAAAAAAAAAATGTTCAACTCCAATGTTAAATCAGTCCTCATAATATAATGGCTGTGTAACATGGAGAACAACAGAATTGATAATCACAAAGATACAGACATGAATATCACAAAAGAGAAACAGAATATCAACATAATTATAGACAGCAGATAACTTAAGTAGAGGAATTTAAATACTTAAGAAGACTCTAGCAGATGATGGCAATGGATAGGACACACACTGCAGAAGTCGGCTGAAAATATCACACAACAGGCCCTTTTTTGGAATCCTTAGGGGAAGAGACAAAGAGGAAGATCAAAATATGCTTGGTGAAGAAAGGTGGAAGCAGAGCTGATGATGATGGGGAAGATGGAATTATCTTAAAAGAATGGCAAGAAACAGAGCAGCTTGGAAAGCGTTTGTTGAATTCCTATGCTCCACAGGGAGATGAAAGTGTTTGTTGAAGACCTATGCTCCACAGGGAGCTGAAAGTGTTTGTTGAAGACCTTGCTCCACAGGGAGCTGAAAATGTTTGTTGAAGACCTATGCTCCACAGGGAGCTGAAAGTGTTTGTTGAAGACCTATGCTCCACAGGGAGCTGAAAGTGTTTGTTGAAGACCTATGCTCCACAGGGAGCTGAAAGTGTTTGTTGAAGACCAATGCTCCACAGGGAGCTGAAAGTGTTTGTTGAAGACATATGCTCCTCAGGGAGCTGAAAGTGTTTGTTGAAGACCTATGCTCCACAGGGAGCTGAAAGTGTTTGTTGAAGACCTTGCTCCACAGGGAGCTGAAAATGTTTGTTGAAGACCTATGCTCCACATGGAGCTGAAAGTGTTTGTTGAAGACCTATGCTCCTCAGGGAGCTGAAGTTTGTTGAAGACCTATGCTCCACAGGAAGCTGAAAGTGTTTGTTGAAGACCTATGCTCCACAGGAAGCTGAAAGTGTTTGTTGAAGACCTATGCTCCACTGGAAGCTGAAAGTGTTTGCTGAAGACCTATGCTCCACAGGAAGCTGAAAGTGTTTGCTGAAGAGCTATGCTCCACAGGAAGCTGAAAGTGTTTGTTGAAGACCTATGCTCCACAGGGAGCTGAAAGTGTTTGTTGAAGACCTATGCTCCACAGAGAGCTGAAAGTGTTTGTTGAAGACCTATGCTCCAAAGGGAGCTGAAAGTGTTTGTTGAAGACCTATGCTCCACAGAGAGCCGAAAGTGTTTGTTGAATACCTATGCTCCACAGGGAGCTGAAAGTGTTTGTTGAAGACCTATGCTCCACAGAGAGCTGAAAGTGTTTGTTGAAGACCTATGCTCCACAGAGAGCTGAAAGTGTTTGTTGAAGACCTATGCTCCACAGAGAGCTGAAAGTGTTTGTTGAAGACCTATGCTCCACAGAGAGCTGAAAGTGTTTGTTGAAGACCTATGCTCCACAGGAAGCTGAAGTTTGTTGAAGACCTATGCTCCACAGGGAGCTGAAAGTGTTTGTTGAAGACCTATGCTCCACAGAGAGCTGAAAGTGTTTGTTGAAGACCTATGCTCCACAGAGAGCTAAAATGAAGTAGACATCTCATTATCTTTCTCATTAATAATTAGAGAAACATTGTGCTCAACTTTATCATGACATTGCCCTTGTTGCTACTAGAAACACAAACATTTAGTTTCACTGTTGCCCCATATCACAACAGGTTGTATGACCCTGAAGCCTCATCAAATGTTCGTCTCTGCCTGTCAGATGACAGCCGTGCAGCACCCCAGATGGACATCACTTTATGGACATGCAGGTCTCCTCATTGCCAGAGCCATGCTAACAGCAACAACATGTTTGATCTAGAAGAAAGCTTACTCTGTCTAGAGACTTTAGATACATTTGAGCTTGGGGAAGTCATTGTCAGTTAAGACATTCTTGACTGTGACCCTCCCAGCACCACGAGGTATAATATGGGACTCATTGTATTTTTCTCCACAAATCTCAATTCTATTCTTGGTGAGATGCTCGAGCTTATCTAATGCCTTCCAACTTTGCTTCTCTTATAACTGCTAAGTCTTCCTCTTTTTCTGTATCCTGATATTTCCCATAGAAGAGATTGTTTGGCTATTCTAGGTAAGACATTCATTCATTTTCCTCTCGGGCCAAATAACGGCACATAGGGCAGAAGTCTTGGTTCTCCTTGATTGACGATCTGCTGCTAGTTCTTGTAGTCCCGTGGCGGAGCCTTTCCTATTAATTGTTCTGCATAGTGACTCTCATGGTCTGCCTTGTTTTCTTTTACCAGTTAGTTTCCACATGAATGCCTGATGGGAAAGTCTTTCTTCATTCATTCTCAGCACATGACCGTAAGGTAAGACATTACTGCAACAGTAATCTTAGTCTGTATTACATTGTTAATAATTATTTATTTCAATAATATATGCCATATCACTATATATATTTATGAAACTGGATACGATGACTTGTAGAGAATATAGAAATATATCAAATATATAGAAAAAGATTCAATATGACAGCATCATATATTTATAGCTTATTCATAATTTTACTTTTTATTTTTAGTGAGAGTGGTAACCACTTGAGCAGAGTTGAGTATAAAATAAAAGATGTTATTTGTTTCGTGTCTATGACAAGTGTCACATTTCAGACACTACAGTTCATGTGTTTGCTTGATTTGCTTGTATTGTCATTGTTACATGTCAGTGTTAAAGAAAGATCAAGATAAAATCATTTGTTTCTCCACAACAATACAGTTAAATAAAAATACTAAGTTTTATTCAAACAAAAAAGCATTTTGCTGATAAAACTGTTAATGAACTTAAACATTGTAGTCAAGACCATTTTTTATATATATATATGGCCATGGGCATTTTGACAGCTGATTGATAGCAAGCAATCATGATTTATCAGTAGCTTGGTCATATATTAATGTCTGTTACTGGATCTTGTTTTAATAAGCAGCTTTGCTCGTGGCTGTATTTGCCAATTTGGATAGACAGATCAGACCACAGAATGAACAAGATGTATTTGTGGTGTATGCCCTCGTCTACTTTCTCCTGCAACTGTTATCTTCTGACTTTAATATCAGATCTTGCTTGAATGCTATTATATAAATACTGTAGCCAAGACTTATGTTTACTATATAAATAAAGGTACATGTTTGTTACATTATTTATGGATCTGCTTTTTCTACAGGGTAGGTGCTGTGTCACATCATGACATTAAAAGATATCTGTGCAATTACAAAATTGTAAACAACATCTTGTAAACTATGTTCATATTATGTTTCTTTTTTTTTTTTTTTTTTTTTTTTTACAATTGCATAAAAAAAAAAATTATGTTTCAATAATTGTGCAACAAAAATTTCCCATCTACCTACAAAATATAGGGAGCTGCAATAGCTAAATGGTTAGTGAACTGGACTACAAAGGACAAGAGGTAGGGTTCGACCCCAACTGATGGCTTTCGGGTTCACCCAGCCTTAAATGGGTACTGGATTTTTCTGAGAAAGTAAAGCGGCACGGGCGTAATACCGACCACATTACCCCAAAAATCATGTGCTGAAGGTCTGTAAAATTTATGGTCACTAACACCATATTCCCTATATGTCACTTGGCGTGACGGGGGCTCTTTACTTTACTACAAAATATACATACATGAGTTCTTTTTCTCCATTGTTAACAAATAGAGCCAGTTCATCACCATGTGATGGTGACTAATCTTTGCTACCTCAACCTTTTTATTAAGCATTTCAAATACTTCATATTTGGAAGGCTGAATTAATAACTCGTCTGGCTCCAAAACAGGAGAACGTGATCCCGGTGGGGTCAAAAGTTCTTTCTGTCGGGTCAAATAAAAACTAACACCTGAACACTTCGCTGCGACTGCACTGGACAAGCAGCCTTAAATCTCCGGTCCTATAAATCCCCTGGCAGACCCCAGTCATGGAAAAATGCCACAAAGATAGTTTTTTAAAAAAATACATATATCACCAGTTTTGTCAGCTAGGTTTCCTTTATATTCTACATCTTTCTTCCTGGTTGTCTACAGCAAGTGTGTATTACTGAAATGTCACCAGTTTTGTCTGCTAGGTTTCCTTTATATTCTACATCTTTCTTCCTGGTTGTATACAGCAAGTGATGTATTACTGAAATGTCACCAGTTTTGTCAGCTAGGTTTCCTTTATATTCTACATCTTTCTTCCTGGCTGTATACAGCAAGTGATATATTACTGAAATGTCACCAAATTTGTCAGCTAGGTTTCCTTTATATTCTACATCTTTCTTCCTGGCTGTATACAGCAAGTGATGTATTACTGAAATGTCACCAGTTTTGTCAGCTAGGTTTCCTTTATATTCTACATCTTTCTTCCTGGCTGTATACAGCAAGTGATTTATTACTGAAATGTCACCAGTTTTGTCAGCTAGGTTTCCTTTATATTCTACATCTTTCTTCCTGGCTGTATACAGCAAGTGATGTATTACTGAAATGTCACCAGTTTTGTCAGCTAGGTTTCCTTTATATTCTACATCTTTCTTCCTGGCTGTATACAGCAAGTGATTTATTACTGAAATGTCACCAGTTTTGTCAGCTAGGTTTCCTTTATATTCTACATCTTTCTTCCTGGCTGTATACAGCAAGTGATGTATTACTGAAATGTCACCAGTTTTGTCAGCCACTTTTCCAATCTGTCACATATTTTTCTTCCTTGTATATATCAAGCTTTTGTAAAAAAAAAAACATCAAATCTCGCCATTTTTCTCTGTTCTGTGCAAGCAGCTCTATCTCATTGAGGGAACCGATTTCTGCTGCTCTTGCCTCTCTGATCAATGTTCTTCTCAGTGTCTCTCTAGGTCGGCCTCTTTTCCTCTTACCTGTTGTTTCCCACGAGGGCTTGCTTTGTTATTCAGTTATTATCTCTCCTCATCACATGTCCAACATATGACCATCGTCTTTTAATATTTTTTTTTTTTCATTTTTTGTCTTTTAAGAACTAGATAAGTGTCAACATTTAAGTATTTATTTGTGATGTCTTTGTTACAGTTTTGTGTTGAATTAAATTTAATAGCAGTTCTGATAGTTCCACTTTATATCCAGTTAACTTGTTGCAGTAAAGTTAATAAATTCATGTTTCACAAAAGATTAACTGAGCTTATCGGTGTTCGTTATTTCTTATTGATTTTTTTACCTTTAAAATGTACCATCGGAGACAGGTGCATTTGTAAAGGTTGTTATACACGGAAGTTACATAAGTAATTGTGTTATACAAGGAAGGTTACACAGTAATTGTGTTATACAAGGAAGGTTACACAGTAATTGTGTTATACAAGAAAGGTTACGTAGTAATTGTGTTATACGAGGAAGGTTACATAGTAATTGTGTTATACAAGAAAGGTTACATAGTAATTGTGTTATACAAGAAAGGTTACATAGTAATTGTGTTATACAAGAACGGTTACATAGTAATTGTGTTATATGAGGAAGGTTACATAGTAATTGTGTTATACAAGAAAGGTTACATAGTAATTGTGTTATACAAGGAAGGTTACATAGTAATTGTGTTATACAAGAAAGGTTACATAGTAATTGTGTTATACAAGAAAGGTTACATAGTAATTGTGTTATACAAGGAAGGTTACATAGTAATTGTGTTATACAAGAAAGGTTACATAGTAATTGTGTTATACAAGAAAGGTTACATAGTAATTGTGTTATACAAGAAAGGTTACATAGTAATTGTGTTATACAAGAAAGGTTACATAGTAATTGTGTTATACAAGAAAGGTTACATAGTAATTGTGTTATACAAGAAAGGTTACATAGTAATTGTGTTATACAAGAAAGGTTACATAGTAATTGTGCTCAGTCAGACTTCTTGAAGAGAACAGACGGGATTGGTTCCTGAAAGGACTTATTCTAGTTGACTCAGAAGTTAAATAAATTACGTGCTTGGTGTTGTCGCTAGGACAACTACAGCAGTGAGAATAGCATTGCAACGTTGCAGCTTAACCCTACATTATGACAATGTCGTAAAAATTACCACTTCAAAATACAAATTATTGAAATTTGACAGTTTGATGTGGGCAAACATCCCCCCTAGACCTTCCTAATTACTACTGCCCTGATCCCTGAGTTTTGGATTTGTTTCCTTTCATGTTTTTCAAGTGTGTCGTAAAAGTATGACGGTATTGTTGCTTTACATAATTTTAAAAAATGTTTAAATATATAATATCAATTGTCGTCTACATTCAAAAACAATTATCAATGCCATTTGCAAGTTGTAGACTGTGCATGTTAATCTAAAAACAACCATTAACTCTTTCAGTATGGAAGGTTTTCAGAGACAAAATTGTTCATGGTTTTAAATATCAATCTACATGTTTATATTTATCTAACAAATAACATATTATATATACATTTTTGGGTAGATTTTTGTAGACATATGTCAGTTATATGGCTTTTTCCTGGTACCCATTGAACAATATGTCAGTTGATTGGCTTGTAATGTTAGCTGAGCTCAAAGCCAACACCTAAAATATACAATCTTAGAATAAAAACAGTTGAAGTACTCTTTGATAAAAAAAGTGCAATGTTGTTAGTGATTTTCAACTGTTGTCTCTTTACCAAACATTTTATTTTGTCTACCTTAAGTATTATCACAGATGTGTGGCTTTGTTGTGTAGTGTTTGCAATGTGATATACTGAAGAAGGTATTTGAGCACCTATGGACTTGCCTGATATACAATGAGAATAGTCTAATAACAAATTTTTTTCTCATGAACCATCATCATTGGGTCACATTTTGGGCAAAAAGCATGGAACTCATCACATCATCATTGGGTCACATGTCTTTAGCAAAGAATTAAACTCATCACATCATCATTGGGTCACATGTCTTTAGCAAAGAATTAAACTCATCACATCATCATTGGGTCACATGTCTTTAGCTGGGTCACATGTCTTTAGCAAAGAATTAAACTCATCACATCATCATTGGGTCACATGTCTTTAGCAAAGAATTAAACTCATCACATCATCATTGGGTCACATGTCTTTAGCAAAGAATTAAACTCATCACATCATCATTGAGTCACGTCTTGAGCAAAAAGCACTGTACTCATCACATCATCATTGGGTCACATGTCTTTAGCAAAGAATTAAACTCATCACATCATCATTGGGTCACATGTCTTTAGCAAAGAATTAAACTCATCACATCATCATTGGGTCACACGTCTTTAGCAAAGAATTAAACTCACCACATCATCATTGGGTCACATGTCTTTAGTAAAGAATTAAACTCATCACATCATCAGTGGGTCACATGTCTTTAGCAAAGAATTAAACTAATCATATCATCATGTGCCATACCGGTTGGCGTAGGTGATCATGTCCTTCCACAATCTTCTGTCCACCGTACGTCATATCAATTCTGTTGTTGACTGTTTTCCATGCCATGACACCAAGCCATCTAGTATTTTCTCTTTTTGTCATCTGTGATCTTTCTTTCCTTGTGTTTTGCCAGTTGTAACCTACTATTCCAACTTTCCTCTTCTCATGATGTGCCAGAAAAATGTTTCTTTCTGATGTTTTTTTAGGAGTTCCCTTTTTGTGTTGGCCTCTTTGAGAATTTCCTCATTGGTCTTTTTAGCTGTCCAGGGAACTTTCATTATTCTTCTGAGAAATCCCATCTCAGTGGCCTCTAATCGTTTTTTAATTTGTTTGTTTACTGTCCATGATTCACTTCCATAGGTCAGAACTGGCTCTATATAGAGCACAGATGAACTCTTTCTCACTCCTATTGATATATATTTGTTGCATAAGACGTTTTTAATTTTCTGAAATGCTTTTTTGCCCAGAGCTATTTTGCTTTTTATTTCTGTGGTTCATCTTCCATCTGATGTTACTATTGTGCCCAAGTATTTGATGCGTTGCACTTGTTTCAGATTTGTCCTGTTTATTTTTTTTTTTATGCTGCATGTTGGTGATGATTGTTTCTTCAATATGACCATTACTTCAGTTTTCTTACTATTCAGACTGAGACCATTCTTGTTGCTTTCTTTTATTATTTCACAGCCTGTCTTTAAAAAAGTATCTATCTCTGGCCAAATTTTCCACTTCTTCTGTTCATCTGTTCAAGGTCTCTTTGATGTCTTGAAACCACCCTCTGCTTATGCCTTTGTTCTTTCCATCCCACTGTATCTTTTAATGTGGCCATAGTATTTGAATGAATCATGGACAGTAGACAAACAAATCAAAAGACAATTAGAGGACACAGAGATGGGATTTCTCAGAAGAATGTTGAAAGTTCCATGGACAGCTAAAACAACCAACAAGGATATTCTCAAAGAGGCCAACACAAAAATGGAGCTCCTAAAAACATCAGAAAGAAAGAAATCAATATTTTTCATCTGTAGATGAAACCAGAAAGTTTCTCAGAGTTTTGCCACACTTTAAACTTCTTGATCTTGTTTCCAATTTGAAAAATTAACTTAACAAAGTGGCTTGACTGCATAAGTCTCATCCTCATCAGGTTGTATGTCCTTTGTAGAATGTTGCATTCACCACTGCCCGTCTGAAAGAATCTCTGTCTCTAGCCAGATCTCCCACAGAACGTTGCATTCATCACAGCCCGTCTGAAAGAATCTCTGTCTCTAGCCAGATCCCCCACAGAACGTTGCATTCATCACAGCCCGTCTGAAAGAATCTCTGTCTCTAGCCAGATCTCCCACAGAATGTTGCATTCACCACAGCCCGTCTGAAAGAATCTCTGTCTCTAGCCAGATCTCCCACAGAATGTTGCATTCACCACAGCCCGTCTGAAAGAATCTCTGTCTCTAGCCAGATCCCCCACAGAACGTTGCATTAACCACAGCTCGTCTGAAAGAATCTCTGTCTCTAGCCAGATCCCACACAGAACGTTGCATTAACCACAGCTCGTCTGAAAGAATCTCTGTCTCTAGCCAGATCTCCCACAGAATGTTGCATTCACCACAGCCCGTCTGAAAGAATCTCTGTCTCTAGCCAGATCTCCCACAGAACGTTGCATTCACCACAGCCCGTCTGAAAGAATCTCTGTCTCTAGCCAGATCCCCCACAGAACGTTGCATTCACCAGCCTATCTGAAAGAATCTGTCTCTAGCCAGATCTCCCACAGAACGTTGCATTCACCACAGCCTGTCTGAAAGAATCTCTGTCTCTAGCCAGATCCCCCACAGAACATTGCATTCACCACAGCCTGTCTGAAAGAATCTTCTGTCTCTAGCCAGATCTCCCACAGAACATTGCATTCACCACAGACCGCCTGAAAGAATCTCTGTCTCTAGCCAGATCCCCAACAGAACGTTGCATTCACCACAGACCGCCTGAAAGAATCTATGTCTCTAGCCAGATCTCCCACAGAACATTGCATTCACCACAGCCTGCCTGAAAGAATCTTCTGTCTCTAGCCAGATCTCCCACAGAACATTGCATTCACCACAGACCGCCTGAAAGAATCTTCTGTCTCTAGCCAGATCTCCCACAGAACATTGCATTCACCACAGCCTGCCTGAAAGAATCTTCTGTCTCTAGCCAGATCTCCCACAGAACATTGCATTCACCACAGACCGCCTGAAAGAATCTTCTGTCTCTAGCCAGATCTCCCACAGAACATTGCATTCACCACAGACCGCCTGAAAGAATCTATGTCTCTAGCCAGATCCCCAACAGAATGTTGCATTCACCACAGCCTGTTTGAAAGAATCTTCTGTCTCTAGCCAGATCTCCCACAGAACATTGCATTCAAGATTCATTGCAGCAACACATATCAAGGATACACCAAGTTCTGCATACATCAGGGCCACACCAAGTTTTGTACATATCAAGCAAGGATACGCCAAGTTCTTGTATGAACACTCCAGAACATACAATGCTCTTTAACACAACAGAACTGAATGCGCCTTCAACAGCACATGCCTTGAGATACTCCAAGAACTAACGTAAGATGCACCAATCAAATTAACAAACTACATTTTCCATAAACAAACAGTAACAAAAAATCGCCAATTCTCAAAAACCGCCACTACTGTGGACTTTAATAAGCATAACAATTTTATCAACACAACAAAGAACTAAACAGACAGTAAGATGTAGCCTTTAACTCCACTGATATTCTGATCTCTGGCTGCAATAATTTGGCACAAGTAATCCATATAATTTATCCATCTATTGTCTTTTTTAACAACAACTTAAATGGTTTGGCCACCTGGTCAGAATGAATCCTCACCAATCACCATCGAGGACATTCTTTTTTTTTTGGCATCAAACATCATGAGAATTTCTTTCTTGGTTTGTTTCAACCATCTTTATATCTCCAGCCATCAGCTTTATATCTCCAGCAGCTCTCCAGCCATCAGCTTTATATCTCCAGCAGCTCTCCAGCCATCAGCTTTATATCTCCAGCCATCAGCTGCAGCTCTCCAGCCATCAGCTTTATATCTCCAGCAGCTCTCCAGCCATCAGCTTTATATCTCCAGCAGCTCTCCAGCCATCAGCTTTATATCTCCAGCAGCTCTCCAGCCATCAGCTTTATATCTCCAGCCATCAGCTTTATATCTCCAGCAGCTCTCCAGCCATCAGCTTTATATCTCCAGCAGCTCTCCAGCCATCAGCTTTATATCTCCAGCAGCTCTCCAGCCATCAGCTTTATATCTCCAGCAGCTCTCCAGCCATCAGCTTTATATCTCCAGCAAAGTCCTGAGGACTGAATAATTTTGTGTGAATATCATGCAATTTTCCCTATTTTTTCCACACTGACAGCTGTGTTCACAGGTGTCCCTCACCATACAGGCAGATATTCTTTGACTTTAGAGGTACTCTCATTTTTATTATTGAGAGTTTTAACATTACAGATAGATTTTTTCATATTAACTTTACCCGGCTGGGGCCATTTTTGATTTCCAACTGCCAAGGGTTTTTTTAACATGCGCAGATAGCCTGTTGGACCTCATGTTTTTTGCCATTATCAGAAAGGGCTGGACATCCGATCTTACTGCCCAGAGACCAGGGGTGGGTACAGCCATGAAGAAACCAGATTCAAATTATTTGGTTTAATTTTCAACCACCTAGAGTGTGATTCAAACCTGGTACCTTCTTGGCCAGAGGCAGACATCTTACTAATAGACCACTTAACAACCCCCCCCCCCCCAAGAAGCTCAAGTTTTAAAAAGTATACTAGATGAGTAACCATGCAGCAGTGCATGAGTTACTGCGCACATTCTCTCTCACCCCCCCCCCCCCCCCAAGGTCTATGGTGTCTAAATGCTGGTGTTTGTGCACTGAACTAGAGTGGAATCATGCTGATCAGTGAAATTTACTTCAGTATTTGCAACAAATACTCTGCAAACAAACAAAAAAATCAGGTCTTCTATTGCACACACCTTGTGTGTCTGCACTTAACAATACAAACCGGGAATAAATGCACCTCCCAACAGGCATACACTTTTATTTACAACATATTTGCATATAATCCAGATAAGCATATAAAATTGTAACAAAAATAAAACTGAAACAAAATAATTCCAAACCAATTCACAAAAGAAAACATGTTTAAATATTTAATGGCTCGGTTTAAAGAAAAGATACAAATGAAAGTGAAAATTCACATTTAAAGACTTGCAAAAAAACATATAACAAGATGAGCATTCAAAGTGAAATGTGTAGCCTATCTGGCAAGTCCAGAATGAACAAATATAGATGATAATTGAAGTAATCAATTTTAAAAATGTCAAATGTCATAATAATTACTCATTGTACAGTTTGTGCTGAATGAGTTTGACAATTGATCACACATTAAGGCAAAATTCAACTCGTAAATAAGAAAATTATTTCCACAACATCCATCTATCAACAACATTACTATGTGGGTGGAACACTGTGGCATCCATCCACCAACATTACTATGTGGGTGGGACAATGTGGCATCCATCTATCAACAACATTACTATGTGGGTGGAACACTGTGGCATCCATCCATCAACATTACTATGTGGGTGGGACAATGTGGCATCCATCTATCAACAATATTACTATGTGGGTGGGACAATGTGGCATCCATCTATCAACAACATTACTATGTGGGTGGGACAATGTGGCATCCATCTATCAACAACATTACTATGTTGGTGGGACAATGTGGCATCCATCTATCAACAACATTACTATGTGGGTGGGACAATGTGGCATCCATCTATCAACAACATTACTATGTGGGTGGGACAATGTGGCATCCATCTATCAACAACATTACTATGTGGGTGGGACAATGTGGCATCCATCTATCAACAACATTACTATGTGGGTGGGACAATGTGGCATCCATCTATCAACAACATTACTATGTGGGTAGGACACTGTGGCATCCATCTATCAACAACATTACTATGTGGGTGGGACACTGTGGCATCCATCTATCAACATTACCATGTGGGTGGGACAATGTGGCATCCATCTATCAACAACATTACTATGTGGGTGGGACACTGTTGTGTCCATCTATCATCAACATTACTATGTGGGTGGGACACTGTTGTGTCCATCTATCATCAACATTACTATGTGGGTAGGACAATGTGGCATCCATCTATCATCAACATTACTATGTGGGTGGGACACTGTTGTGTCCATCTATCATCAACATTACTATGTGGGTAGGACACTGTGGCATCCATCTATCAACAACATCACTATGTGGGTGGGACAATGTGGCATCCATCTATCAACAACATCACTATGTGGGTGGGACACTGTTGTGTCCATCTATCAACAACATCACTATGTGGGTGGGACAATGTGGCATCCATCTATCAACAACATCACTATGTGGGTGGGACACTGTGGCATCCATCTATCAACAACATCACTATGTGGGTGGGACAATGTGGCATCCATCTATCAACAACATCACTATGTGGGTGGGACAATGTGGCATCCATCTATCAACAACATCACTATGTGGGTGGGACACTGTTGTGTCCATCTATCAACAACATCACTATGTGGGTGGGACACTGTGGCATCCATCTATCAACAACATCACTATGTGGGTGGGACAATGTGGCATCCATCTATCAACAACATCACTATGTGGGTGGGACACTGTGGCATCCATCTATCAACAACATCACTATGTGGGTGGGACAATGTGGCATCCATCTATCAACAACATCACTATGTGGGTGGGACAATGTGGCATCCATCTATCAACAACATCACTATGTGGGTGGGACAATGTGGCATCCATCTATCAACAACATCACTATGTGGGTGGGACACTGTGGCATCCATCTATCAACAACATCACTATGTGGGTGGGACAATGTGGCATCCATCTATCAACAACATCACTATGTGGATGTGACTGTGGCATCCATCTATCAACAACATCACTATGTGGGTGGGACAATGTGGCATCCATCTATCAACAACATCACTATGTGGGTGGGACACTGTGGCATCCATCTATCAACAACATTACTATGTGGGTGGGACAATGTGGCATCCATCTATCAACAACATCACTATGTGGGTGGGACAATGTGGCATCCATCTATCAACAACATCACTATGTGGGTAGGACACTGTGGCATCCATCTATCAACAACATCACTATGTGGGTGGGACACTGTGGCATCCATCTATCAACAACATCACTATGTGGGTGGGACAATGTGGCATCCATCTATCAACAACATCACTATGTGGGTGGGACACTGTGGCATCCATCTATCAACAACATCACTATGTGGGTAGGACACTGTGGCATCCATCTATCAACAACATCACTATGTGGATGTGACACCACTGCATCTGTCAGCAACATCACTCTATGGGTAGGAACTCCCCAACTTCAGCAATCTTGCAACTATTACAGACAGGCACTGCTGCCAGAGAGTGAGCAGACCTGATCAGTAAATTGGGGTTCAGCCCCTCAGTACCATGCTACAGTATAATTCAGTGGGGATATTATTATTAATATTTGATAGTCATTGTCAAACCTACTGCTGGTATAGACAAGTAACCAGTATCTTGTCCATGCTGACTGGTAGGGGTTTAGAAAGAGGGAAAAACAAGGGAAGTAAACACCAAATAGAAAATCAAGGCCAGAGACCAGAAGATGGTCAGTAATTTACAACAGATTATTTCTGGCATCTCTTTCAGTCAGATTTATACAGATAACAGAATTGTATTCTTTGAAATGAACCAATAAGATCAAAAGGGGCATTCTGAGGTCAAGGCAGCACAGGATCTACATGCAGCATGCCCTGGTTTGTGTTATTAAGGTCACTTCTTTGCTGTTCTCACTCTTGAGACCATGAGACATTGGTTTCTAGTTCAAGACAGAGAGTCTAACATTATTAGTGTAGTTTTGTTCTCAATGCTTGTACTAGTAATCCATAGTTACAGATATGTCATCTGTGCCCTGGGCAGCATGCACACACAACCAGAGATGTACACCAATCTATATTTGGGGTGGGAAGACAACATGTACTGGCTAAAACTCATCATAGTCACGCTGTAAACAGCTTTTGCCATGAGTTTTAATGATGTAACCTCGGAGAAGTTGATCTAATTTTTTTTTGGGGGGGGGGGGGGGGGGGGGGGGGGGTGTTTTTAGAGCATCTCTACTTGGACTTACAGTCTCAGAGAACAGCAAAACTATGTTCATTTTCAGGTGAAAATCCACTTCCGGGTAGCGATTTGGGCGGGGAGAAAATCTGCAGACATCCCAGTAACCAAATGGCAGTACAAAGTAAACGGTACTGAGCCAATGAACAAATGCCCACAAGCTGCTGAATTAATAAACAATCAATTATCACACAATGAATAGTTAACTTGAATGTTATAAATTCACACATTTCATGTACAAAGGAAAGATGACAGACATGCAACATAACAATAAGCCTACAGAAGGAGGTGAGGCATCAGACCTGGAAGCTGTCAGAGACTTGTGCCAGAATCGGTGAACCACAGCCATCCAGACCCTACTCCACCTCTTCGTGGTGCCTCTAGAAACAGATTAACCAGTCCAGTCTGGCTAAGTGAGTAGGAATTGAAACGAGAAGGCAATCCGGTACTCAAAAATGTTGTGCTGAAATTGGATGCACTGGGTCAAAAGGCATAAATAAACCACAACACATCTATGTCCACTTAACATGTTTTTAAGGACGGATGACGAAGTGGTCTATCAATTCCTTTAGCAGTCATAGGGTGAACTACAGAGAATGATCTACAAAACCCATAACCAGATGTCAAGGACACAAATATATGAGGCTCTGTGGAGCCAACTGGAACAAGTAATGGTTATTTATATAAGATATGCACAGAGTGTCTAACATCTTGTGATGTTGATTTAATGTTGAGATCATGTCGAAGGTATGGACCAATCAGTGAGAGAGTTCATTTGTTGCACTTTAAATATCTAACCATTAGACATTTCTGCTTTTTTTTTATAAGTGTTGTGACAATTTCATTATTTTATGATCGTCCTGACAATTATCAGGACAATTTCATTATTTTATGATCGTCCTGACAATTATCAGGACAATTTCATTATTTTATGATCGTCCTGACAATTATCAGGACAATTTCATTATTTTATGATCATCCTGACAATTATCAGGACAATTTCATTATTTTATGATCATCCTGACAATTATCAGGACAATTTCATTATTTTATAATCATCCTGACAATTATAATATTTTTTTAATCAGCATCATGAGAATTATAATTTCTTCTGAGCTTGATGGCAATGAAGTTTCAACATCTTAAGATTCAAAGTTCTTAGTCTAAGTTGTCTCATTAAACAGTATCAATGAAACTCCAAACATTGCTCAACAATTGTACAGGTGAAATCACAACCAGTAGTCACAAAGCAGGTGTAAAACAAACATGATTAGAAGAGAATTCATGCAGAAAAAGTTAAAATAAAATGAGATGAGACTTAGTCATACTCTTAGGAAGCCGTAACAGGTAGTTTTGGAAGTGGAAATTGGAATGGTCAACTCCTCATAAGAAACTTAAACACCATCACCACAACTTAATTCTATGTTCTAGTCTATAGAATCACCATCATTGCACTCAAGTGCCCATTAACATCTTCTGCCAGATCAGTTCTCAACACAACTTCATGACAATGGTGGCAGTCCAATGAACAATATCAGAAAAATAGTTCCATTTTTTGGGGGTCTTCCTCCTCTTCACTTCCTTACACATTTGGGTGTTCAGGGAGATACAAAGTTCTGGCTCTTACCCTTCTGCCAGTTTCAACCATTGTTAATTGATGTTTTAGTGTTTCTTTAATGTTGTTTGTCCATCTTACTCTGGGCCTGCCTCTTGCTCTTCTCCCTTCCCTTTCCTTTTTTTAATATATGATTTGTATGGTAAGGAATCACACGAATTACTGATGGAAATTATGTTTGCCCAGAAATACAGTCTGTCCTTTCAATTTCAATTAACAAGAATGCTGTCACGTGCTCAACTCAAGCACTGTTTTACTATTGATGGTGTTTAGTTTATGAGAAGGGATTGACAAACGAAATATGATCAAACAAATAAATGGCCTTAAAAATGGGGGACAAAGTCAACAAAAATGGTCTGTCCCTTGCTTTTCCTTTTCATGAAAGATGATCACGGACGGAGTAGTGAAATGAAGAGATTGGTTGCTGCCCATTTGATCCCATAAAGCATGAATGGTCACTAAATGTGTCAATTTGATCGACGACCAAAGAAAAATGAAGCTGTCATATACATTTGAAGATAACTGAGTTGGGCAAAAGTCTACAAACTGAACATAATGGATCATGTCAACATTTTACTACTGACTTCATTTTTAAAAAATGTATTTTGAGTAAGTAGCAAATTATCTCAATAATATCAAGTATTTTCCCCCTCAATGTTGTTAACAAATATATAAAATGTGGCACATAAAAGAGAACATTTCACTCTCTCAACATTAGCAAAGTCCAGTACCATACAGACAGCAATGAGCTGTCACACTGGTCAAGAGCAGCGCTTCTCAAACTTTCCTTTACCACAGACATTAAATACATTTTGTAGTCGTGGACCCCCATTAAATACATTTTGTACTCGTGGACCCCCATTAAATACATTTTGTGGTCGCAGACCCCCATTAAATACATTTTGTAGTCGTGGACCCCCATTAAATACATTTTGTAGTCGCAGACCCCCATTAAATACATTTTGTGGTCGCAGACCCCCATTAAATACATTTTGTAATTGTGGACCCCCAGGATTTATTTTCTTTTGTGTATTTCATTCTCTTCCCATTTTTGTGCTTTTATTCATTCTCTTCCCATTTTTGTGCTTTTATTCATTCTCTTCCCATTTTTGTGCTTTTATTCATTCTCTTCCCATTTTTGTGCTTTTATTCATTCTCTTCCCATTTTTGTGCTTTTATTCATTCTCTTCCCATTGTTGTGCTTTTATTCATTCTCTTCCCATTTTTGTGCTTTTATTCATTCTCTTCCCATTTAGCTACAAAATATATTTTTAGGATGGGGGAGGAGGCAATGGACCACAGTTTGAGAAATGCTGGTCTAGAGGACAACACCATCTTGCTATAACAGGTTACAATTTGAATATTTCTATGACAGCATACAGGACAGCTGAGACAGGTTACAGTCAACACCAACTTGTTATCCCAACTTCAAAAACAGCCTAGGCTTATGACAACACACTGGATCACTGTTTATGGCTACAACAGCCTACATGACAGCTTTCCACTTTTAGTAACAATCCTCCTCCTTTTGTGAGCTTTGCCTTTTTTCTCTTTCTGTAGACAGAAAGCAAGTAAATGAAACTGTCAGTGGTGTATATAAACCTATACAATTATATGTGTGAATGTATATAAATCTATACAATTATATGTGTGAATGTATATAAACCTATACAATTATATGTGTGAATGTATATAAACCTATACAATTATATGTGTGAATGTATATAAACCTATACAATTATATGTGTGAATGTATATAAACCCATACAATTATATGTGTGAATGTATATAAACCTATACAATTATATGTGTGAATGTATATAAACCCATACAATTATATGTGTGAATGTATATAAACCTATACAATTATATGTGTGAATGTATATAAACCTATACAATTATATGTGTGAATGTATATAAACCTATACAATTATATGTGTGAATGTATATAAACCCATACAATTATATGTGTGAATGTATATAAACCTATACAATTATATGTGTGAATGTATATAAACCTATACAATTATATGTGTGAATGTATATAAACCCATACAATTATATGTGTGAATGTATATAAACCTATACAATTATATGTGTGAATGTATATAAACCTATACAATTATATGTGTGAATGTATTTAAACCTATACAATTATATGTGTGAATGTATATAAACCTATACAATTATATGTGTGAATGTATATAAACCTATACAATTATATGTGTGAATGTATATAAACCTATACAATTATATGTGTGAATGTATATAAACCTATACAATTATATGTGTGAATAATTTCAATTAAGAACACTCTCCAGTGCTGTCAGACATCACACAGGGCTCACAGTGTATCACACCATCATTGCTTATTCTGAGCTGGCTTCTCAATCCCATATAGGAAGTCTATGCCTACTGTCTTTGCAGCTCTTGTCAGTTTTTTTTCTAATTGTCCCTCGAGGTATGCCTCTTTTTCTTGTTGTTTTTAATATGGGACTTATTCTCATCACATGGCTGACACATGCCCACCTTCTCTTCTTGATTATAGAGACGAGATTGTTGGCTACATGGCCATTTCTCTCTTATTTCTGCACTAGTCTTGGATTTATTCTGTGATTCAGTGGAGTCCATCTCACCGCAATATTCCACGAAATGATGTGGCAGACAAGTTGGCAAAGGATGGTGGTAGACTATACCAGTCATATACATGTACAACTCATGAGGAGTCATTAAGAGTTTACCAGGAACAAACACATGACCAAATGGGCTACAGATCATCAGGCTATAAGATAAATTGTGACTACTACCAACTCAATAGAAAAGAACATGTAACAAATAATAAAACCTGAATCGCTCATAACAGATTGAAGTATCATATTTACAAGAAAGTAGAGACTGGAATCAATGTGGCACAGGCTATATATATATGGCCCTTTTCGTCTTGTCAGACGGTCTAGTGGAGGCTATTGCGTATTTTTTTGAGGTATTGTTTTTGCCGAACAGCTTCTCTCGTGGCTAATTCTACTATTGTTTGACAAACACACGCGGTCACATAATGAACAGATCAGGCTCGCTGATCCACAGGGTTTACCATCCTTTTTCATGAGTCTCTTCTCTTCTAAGTCCTGTCTTAGCACAGTCTCAAATGTTGTTATACCGTTCCTTATACATGCTCTCCATGATGTGCGATCACTTGCCAGATGTTGTCAGTTGTTTTCACAGATGGAGAAGTCTTTCAGAGATGATTTGCAGATATCTCTATATTGGGATTATTATTGAAGTTCAGTAGAGCCTTTTTCTTATTAGCTATTAGTGGGTCTAGTCTTGCTGCGTTTTCTTCGACCCAGTCGTTCTTTGAGAACAGGCTATATGACTGCTGAGCATCTACCACAATCATGCCGAACATTTGAAAAACAGAGAAGGCCTAAGTAGCCATCCCTGGTACCATAATAACAGGACAAGATGTATGAAGATTTCACAAACCTTGAGCTGACCAATGCTTTGAAGGTTAGAGGTCTACACAGAAGAAAAAACATTAACAGTAGACCCAGATAAAGAATACACACTAGGAGATGTGTAGGAGATGAAAGGTTATAAAAAAATGCTTGTGTGTGTCCTATTTAAAGCATATCAGAAACAATGACATTCATAACAGAATTCTGAATGTACTGAGGGAGGTAGGGCGAGCTAATGATTCAGTCAATGATCACGAATCTACAGCCGTGTCCAGGCTGCTTAACATCAGGTCAAGACTCGAAACACCAGAAAGGAGCGCTAGGTGGGAAGATACAGAAGAATAACAAATCAACACAGAACTGGAGTCTCCACAAACTGAGAGACATACTGGGGAGGAGATCTGAGCATTTATGGTCATGTCCGACGTGCGTTGAGGATGATCCATCAACTAAACCAAACAGAATTCAGTTGCAAACACTTTCTTACTGCTGTGAAGGAACATTAACACATGTCAAGGCCATCATGACTGGTTAAATTAAAATTGCAGGGAAGGATGAGAGAAGAAAACTATAAGACAGACAAAGGGAAGGATGAGAGAAGGAAAATATAAGACAGACAAAGGGAGGGATGAGAGAAGAAAGCTATAAGACAGACAAAGGGAAGGATGAGAGAAGAAAGCTATAAGACAGACAAAGGGAAGGATGAGAGAAGAGAGCTATAAGACAGACAAAGGGAAGGATGAGAGAAGAGAGCTATAAGACAGACAAAGGGAAGGATGAGAGAAGAGAGCTATAAGACAGACAATGGGAAGGATGAGAGAAGGAAAATATAAGACAGACAAAGTTAAGGATGAGAGAAGAAAACTATAAGACAGACAAAGGGAAGTATGAGAGAAGAAAGCTATAAGACAGACAAAGGTAAGGATGAGAGAAGGAAAATATAAGACAGACAAAGGTAAGGATGAAAGAAGAAAACTATAAGACAGACAAAGGGAAGTATGAGAGAAGAAAGCTATAAGACAGACAAAGGTAAGGATGAGAGAAGGAAAATATAAGACAGACAAAGGTAAGGATGAAAGAAGAAAACTATAAGACAAAGGTAAGGATGAGAGAAGAAAACTATAAGACAGACAAAGGGAAGTATGAGAGAAGAAAAATATAAGGCAGACAAAGGGAAGTATGAGAGAAGAAAAATATACGGCAGACAAAGAAAGGGATTGGAAAATATCAAATATTATACAGCTTTTAGCTTTGCCATCTCTCATGCAGCTACAGGTGTATGCAGAAGTAGAATTTATTCCCGTTCAATCAGGAACTAGAATAATCACAAATATTTGTAAAAATCGTTTGTGTATGGTGACTTGGCCAGTGTGAATAGACACACACAATAAATGACACAGGCGTGTGAACACAGCTAGGAAAAACATGTCCTGGTGTGATAACTGCCAGTCTGCTGGTATCTTTCTTGAGTTTGGAGGGGAAATCGTGCCTCATTTTGTTGCTGTCAGCATAAGGCAGGGTAAGATAACCTGGTCCATTGCTTGCAGATGGTAGTATTTGTGCTTGCAGATGGTAGTATTTGTGCTTGCAGATGGTAGTATTTGTGCTTGCAGATGGTAGTATTTGTGCTTGCAGATGGTAGTATTTGTGCTTGCAGATGGTAGTATTTGTGCTTGCAGATGGTAGTATTTGTCTTCTGCAACGTAGCATCCATTGGTGGTATGTTTTGTTTCATCTTAATCATGAAATCTGAGCACTGTAAATTACATTAAATAGTAGTCAATCTTCAATATGGAGATAACAGTAGATGATGAAAAGGAAATCAGACAAAACATATATGCCCATATTTGATTATTACTTTGTACAATGTTCTCCCATTCAGAAAGAACTAACAGTCTGTCAATATGGGCACTGCTTCTAAAACTGGTGGGTTCTATGAACAATTACTGTTTGTTGAATCTATTGAAGATACTTTGACTGACCAACAATGTCTAAAATGAAGGAGATTCCAAATTATATAAATTGTTATTGTCTTTGTTGTTCTGAGAGCTGACCAAGTGGGAACAAAATAGGTCCACTGTAAAGTAAAGTATTGTGAATGCTACATATAGGATAGGATATTTGTAGGAGAATAGACAGACATAAGGTTTCTTAGATAAGGAGGAATTAATCATTATTGTTGCCATGTTACGAGATGACTGCATACGTACATATTTCCTGATCTCCCTGACCAGTGTATAAAAAGCATCATCTACTCCTTGCCTGGTCTTTGCTGATGTCTCAACGTAAGGTATATGGTACACCTCTGCTGTATGTTTCCCTTGCTTCTGGTCTACAGTTCTTGTTGGGAGGTCTACTTTGTTTCCTACCACTGAAATCAAAGTAACTTTTATCATCTTCAAATCATTTGGAGCACAATATGAGTTGCTAACAGTCATAACTAAACCATTCAATCATTAACTAGAAATAAACACTGATATCATACAGGGCTGCAACTAAAGCTATGGAGAACAAGAAAAATAAACACAGATATCATGCAGGGCTGCAACTAAAGCTATAGAGAACAAGAAAAATAAACACAGATATCATGCAGGGCTGCAACTAAAGCTATGGAGAACAAGAAAAATAAACACAGATATCATGCAGGGCTGCAACTAAAGCTATGGAGAACAAGAAAAATAAACACAGATATCATGCAGGGCTGCAACTAAAGCTATGGAGAACAAGAAAAATAAACACAGATATCATGCAGGGCTGCAACTAAAGCTATGGAGAACAAGAAAAATAAACACAGATATCATGCAGGGCTGCAACTAAAGCTATGGAGAACAAGAAAAATAAACACTGATATCATGCAGGGCTGCAACTAAAGCTATGGAGAACAGGAAAAATAAACACAGATATCAAGCAGGGCTGCAACTAAAGCTATAGAGAACAAGAAAAATAAACACTGATATCATGCAGGGCTGCAACTAAAGCTATGGAGAACAAGAAAAATAAACACAGATATCATGCAGGGCTGAAACTAAAGCTATAAAAAAACAAGAAAAATAAACACAGATATCATGCAGGGCTGCAACTAAAGCTATAGAGAACAAGAAAAATAAACACAGATATCATGCAAGGCGGCAACTAAAGCTATAGAGAACAAGAAAAATAAAATACAATACTATCAAGCAGTTAAACCTAGAGAGAGACAGGACAAACTACAACGTTTCGTTAACTAACTTGGTAAACAACATAATCTCAACCATATAAAAGAAACACACTATGTGAACTAATCTGGGAAGCAATATGCTATCAGTTACATAATTAACAGTTTGACTGATGACTTGTGTGTGTTGTTTTTCAAAGTCTATTGCATGACTGAATATTTATGGAGGTAAGCACACATTTGATAAAATATTCAATATTAGACAGGTCTATGAGTACCGCAGGGCTTTTGTTAAAACTGTAGTTTGTCTTTCTTTCTATTAGTTTAGCTGCTTTATACCACTTTGTGTTTATTTCACATGAATATCTATGATCTCTCGCTGGAGAAGATGCTGTTACTACGAAGATGCAACTACCAGATGCTGTTTTACAATAGTAACTACCAGATGCTGTTTCACTATAGTAACTACCAGATGCTGTTTCACTATAGTAACTACCAGATGCTGTTTCACTATAGTAACTACCAGATGCTGTTTCACTATAGTAACTACCAGATGCTGTTTCACTATAGTAACTACCAGATGCTGTTTCACTATAGTAACTACCAGATACTGTTTCCCGATGTAATATGGTAGGGAGTGCCCTACCCATATAGACCAGATGCTGTTTTACTATAGTAACTACCAGATACTGTTTCACTATGGTAACTACCAGATGCTGTTTCCCAATGTAATATGGTAGGGAGTGCCCTACCCATACAGACACGTGTCGTATTTATATGTAATGATGTTTTGAATATCTCAGGTGAATGATTGAATTTTATTAATATGATGATGTATTTTCTTTTGTGTATTTCATGGATATTCATGGAGAATTTTATAAGATTTCAGTTATACATGTTGTAATAGTATTACTAGATGTAATAATTGATGAACAAGATTTGCAGTTGCTATATGAATGAAAACAAAATTGTTTAGACCATTGAGGAAGTAGAAAGACAGCAGTCACACTTTTTGTTCATTTGAGTTGAATTGATCTGTTAATAGATCAATTTAACTGAAAGGTTGAGGGAGAGATATGTTATAGTGTGACTGAGCCATGAAGGGCAATGAGAGTAGAGGGAAAATAGAATGAACATCAGAGAAAGAATAAAGGAATGCAAGAACGAAAATAAGAGGAAGGATAAGACGAGGCCGACATAGAATGAAAAGGAGACTTAAGAAATTAACAAGCATAAGTCGGGTCAACAAAGTCAAGTGCCGAAGACGTAACAAGCAATTAAACCGTCCACAAGAGACGGCAGGTGTCTAAACTGAGCAGGGGAATCCAAACAGGTGTCGCCACGGACAAAAGGAAGTTGCGTAACGTAACGAAGGAGTGATAGACCCCGTACAAACAAATGTCTGATACTTGTTGATATGAGATCGCTATCATGGATCAGCAATGAAAACATTCGAAGATAAGCCGACGGCAAGAGATTTGATCAAAAGACTTACTTACCAGCGCCGCGACGTCTTGTCATGTCAACAGCGGCGAACATTTTGAATTGGCTTCAGGTTTTATTATAGTGATTGACTGATACGATCGAGACTTCGCCGAAATCAACAGGCCGTAGTCAAACAAGCAACCAATAGGTTGAGAGTATTACCAAGAGCCCAAAATAGACCACGCCTATATTCAAGAATAGGCGTGACCACATCGGGGGGAAAAAAAGAATGGCAGGATGTTTAGGTGGGTCGTCTTTTTCTTCTTCTTCCACCCAGGAAACTCGCAGGTGGAAACCAATCGGATTAGCAGGAGAGAGCAGGAACCTGCCTGAAGTTAGAGTATAGAAATCAGGAGTTTGACTAATAGAGTTCGCACAGAGATTTTTGTGATTTAGGTTTAGAAGTAAGACCTCAAGGTATATAAGAACGAGAGTTAACTTGTATACGATCACAAGCGTTACTTGTGAATATACATCGCCGATAGGCTCGACACAGTAACAATAAAGGAACATTTAAATTATAAGAGGATAGTATAGTTTGTTAATTGTACAGAACCAGTAAAGTTTTGATGTGGAATTCATAATAAAGACTGTATTGTATTTGATCACAAAATATGATGGTGACTTGCAATTGTGTTTACGTGAAAGTGTTAGAGTGAAAGTATTGAATGACCAACCAGATAATGAAACTACAGACTCATCAACAAACAACAAGAAATCTGCCACAACTATAGTAATACCAGATGCTGTTTTACAATAGTAACTACAAGATGCTGTTTTACAATAGTAACTACCAGATGCTGTTTTACAATAGTAACTACAAGATGCTATTTTATAGTAGTAACTACAAGATGCTGTTTTATAATAGTAACTACCAGATGCTGTTTTATAATAGTAACTACCAGATGCTGTTTTACAATAGTAACTACCAGATGCTGTTTTATAATAGTAACTACCAGATGCTGTTTTACAATAGTAACTACCAGATGCTGTTTTATAATAGTAACTACCAGATGCTGTTTTATAATAGTAACTACCAGATGCTGTTTCATGGAACATCTCTCATGGCTGATTCTGCTAATTTTTTCAAGAAAGTTTGGCAGTAGATTGAACAGGGAAAATGTATGTTGTCGGGTTTGTTCTCTTTTCTCTTGTGCTATCTATCTTTGACTCTTTCATTCACAAATCTAGTTGTGTCATTTCTTGCTGTTTGTTCAGCATGTTTGCTCTGTGCTGTATATTATCAGCCAAGACACTGCAGGCTTTTTCATTAATGGAAAATTCAGTCTTGTAGATATTTCTGTATATTCATTTTTATCTACGCACAGAACAATTTCTTTATAAGCATTACAAGTAATATTTACTTGGGGATGCAGATATTGTCCACTCTTTGATGACCTGCACACATGATATGCCAAGTCAGGTAAATCTGATTACCTGCACACATGACATGCCAGGTCAGGTAAATCTTGATTACCTGGAAAAATGACATGCCAGGTCAGGTATGCAAGTCTGACGACCTACACAAATGACATGCCAGGTCAGGTATGCAAGTCTGACGACCTACACAAATGACATGCCAGGTCAGGTATGCAAGTCTGACGATCTACACAAATGACATGCCAGGTCAGGTATGCAAGTCTGACGACCTACACAAATGACATGCCAGGTCAGGTATGCAAGTCTGACGACCTACACAAATGACATGCCAGGTCAATTAGATAAGTGCAACAACCTGCACAAATGACATGTCAGTTAGGTAAGTCTGATGACCTGCACATGTTGACTGTCAAGTCATTTAGGTGGGTATGTCTGATGACCTGCACAAATGACATGCCAGGTCAGTTAGGTAAGTCTGACGTCCTTGCACATGTTGACAGTCAAGTCATTTAGGCGGGTATGTCTGATGACCTGCACAAATGACATGCCAGGTCAGTTAGGTAAGTCTGACGTCCTTGCACATGTTGACTTCCAAGTCAGTTATTTGACTCCCAATGAACAATGTTGGCCACTACTATGTCATCACTATTACTACAGTTTGGTATATCCTTATCCAACCTTAAGTGTTGAGATCTGCTGAAAAGATTGACAGATTATTCAAACCAACCGATGACTCTGCATGATTTGAAAAAGATAACTGAAATTTTTTAGACATGTTAAGAGGCATACACCCTTCTAAAAGTCATCTTGGAGGGGTAGGCATAAGGTAGATGAGGCAGACTAAGACTAAGGTGGACAAATAACATTACAGGGTGGACAGGTGAACCTATGACAACATGCACCATCAAGACAAGTGAGAGAGTAAAATGGCTAGATATGGTAGTCAACCTTTGATGTGCAGACGGCACCCAATGATGACTAGAACATAACAGTTCTTGATCTTTCATGAAATGTCTCTTGTCTTACTGTCACATTTTGAGTCATTCTTGATGTATAGCATCCTGTTTCTTTACTTCCCACAATACTTGTGGTGTTTGATTTGAATAACTTCATGATTAAAATATAACCAATAAGAATTATTTACTTAGAAAAGACATGGCATTTCTACAGTGAGTAAAACAGGTTTCAGAGTTCTCTGAAAAGGTGGCAAAATGGATACAATAATTAACATTAGCTGTGGTAAGGCAAACCAAGTATTGGGACAGCTAGTCCCCAAAACACAAAACTATACCAATGAGCATAAAGAAATATCTTATAAGAAGCATATTTATCTCAATTCTGTGTTGCCACTATCAAATATGGTCTCTTACAAGTCAGAAAAGAAAGTCTCCACAGAGATGAGATGTTTGAGAAAGGCTGTAGGAGTGACCAGAAGAGACAAAATCAGAAAAGAAATTAAAAGAGAAAGAAAGAGTTGGCACAGAACCAATTAGGAATTACATACAAAGAGAGCACCTGGAGAAAATGCTTAGTGATGTCACACTCTACAAGGCATAACAAAATGAGAAGAAAGACACAACAGACCCAGACTACATTGGAGTGCCAACACCAGAGAAACACAGCAGCATCAAGAGATAATGATTGAGGCTGCAATAACCAGAACTCTGAACCTCTACAACACCTAAACCTGTAACATTCGAAGCAAAGGATTAGAAGAAGTAATATAGTGAATGTATATTTGTAAAGGTAACATATGATTTACTTACAAACCATGGGTACTTCTTCCGCATCTTTCACTCTCTTTATCTGTGTACGTAATAGAAATTGTTAAATATAAAAGTAAGTTTTAGATATTAGCAACAGTAGCTTAATAGTAAACTAAGTGTGTAACAGAGTAAGCTAGTGAAAGCATAAGGCAGGTAACTTAGCTGTTACCCGCTTCTTTATGGACTATAAAAAGTAGTAAAGTACCCATGTCACGCCAAGTGACATATAGGGAATATTATAATTTTACAGACCTTTGGCACATGATTTTTGGGGTAATGTGGTCGGTATTACGCCCGTGCCGCTTAACTTTCCCATAAAAAAATCAGGTACCCATTAAAGGCTGGGTGAACCCGGAAGCCGTCGGTTGGGATCGAACCCTACCTCTTGTCCTTTGTAGTCCAGTTCACTAACCACTGAGCTATCGCAGCTCCCTTTCTTTATGGACTATAGCAGTAACATATGACAGCGATCATCAGTAGTTAGTGACAGAATACAAGTTAGGAAATAGAAGTTCATAGTGGGCACACAGAAGTGGGGAGGAAGGAAAGGTAGAATTATACTGGACATAATAGTTTAATGGAAACTTCCACACACGCAGGTAGTTGTGGAAATGGGGATATAAATAAGCACATGACATTAAGAGCATGTGACCTCAACACAACTATGACACAACACATCCATGACATCACAGCTTTGACACAATACAACGTTGACACAACACAACTATGGCACAATACAGTTTTGACACAATACAAGTATGACAATACAGTTTTGACACAACACAACTATGACACAATACAGTTTTGACACAACACAACTATGACACAATACAACTATGACACAACACAACTATGACACAATACAGTTTTGACACAACACAACTATGACACAATACAACTAGGACACAATACAGTTTTGACACAACACAACTATGACACAATACAACTATGACACAACACAACTATGACACAATACAGTTTTGACACAACACAACTATGACACAATACAACTAGGACACAATACAGTTTTGACACAACACAACTATGACACAATACAGTTTTGACACAACACAACTATGACACAATACAACTAGGACACAACACGATTATGACACAATACAACTAGGACACAATACAACTATGACACAATACAGTTTTGACACAATACAACTAGGACACATCATCATCATGAGTAGAAATACTAGAATAAACCAATCAAAGTGCCAAAAAAATGACTCAGAAAGTGGCAATCACACACCTGTTCTCTGTATTGATTAATATCATCAAAAGACTTGCTATTGTTGACAGCAAACACACAGAGGAATCCTTCACCCGTCCGCATGTACTGGTCTCTCATTGCACTGTCAAGGAAATAGTAAATGGCCTTCTGTCATTTTGACTAGCAATTATACCACAGGGGACAATACCAAAACTATTGCTGAATCCTAAACTCTTAGAAACTGGTGTCTTTTTATGAGATGTACAATTACTGCATACTTACGAGAAAATGTCATAGTATATATAACATTTCTTAAATATACAATTACTGCGTACTTATGAGAAAATTTCGTAGTATTCATACCACTTCTGAGATGGACAATTACTGCATACACATGACAAAATTTCAAAGCATTCATTCACAATATTTGTAATTTTTGTTTCAATTGTAAATGAAACATTTGATTGGCTGGTTACAGACTGAACAGCCTACAGGTCCTTTCAGTTAATGCATGCAGCTGTGAGTTGGTTTTGTGTTTCATATAAGCAAGAAGTACCAGAGTTTTGCCTAACAGGGTTAAAAATAGAAAGGGAATGACCTTACAGATTGTAAGTCAGAAACTGTTACCAACAGTCAGTTGAAGGTCATCTCATGTGAGTCATGGTCCAGGTTTTTGGTCACATGATAACCGTTGAAAGTCAGTCTATTTGTTAGATATTGGAGAGTTGCTCACCATCAAAGAGAGAAGGCTGCATTAAATTAAAAAGTTGAATTTGCTGGTGAAAATGGGTACCATCTTGAAGGTTGAAAACATTATAGTCTAGATAATAGTAAGCTAGATAGACTCAATTATATTATAGCAATCATGATTACAGAGATGCCTGTTAGGACAGATTACAAATATTAGAATTGATTGGTCCATCTTTGACAGTGTTAATAACCCAGAGGTTTGTTAGACTTAAGAAGTAGAAACTGATTAGCGGTTGTTAAAATAAGAAATTCAGAAGGATTATATTAAGTAACATGGTTTGATTGTATAGATCTTGAATTTGCTGATGTTATGATGTAAAAAGGGAGCCGCGATAGCTCAGTGGTTAGTGAACTGGACTACAAAGGACAAGAGGTAGGGTTCGATCCCAACCGACTGCTCCGGGTTCACCCAGCCTTTAATGGGTTCCGGATTTTTTTCTGAGAAAGTAAAGCAGCACGGGCGTAATACCAACCACATTACCCCAAAAATCATGTGCCGAAGGTCTGTAAAATTTATGGTCACTAACACCATATTCCCTATACGCCACTTGGCGTGACAGGGGTACTTTTTTTTTTATGATGTAACAATAAACCCAGGGAGAGCTGGACGTGTTTGAGCCAGTCTCCTGACATTTTATTCCATACAAGTCACTGTGTTTGATATCTCCATGTTACAAGTCTGTCCATTCTCAGTTAACTAGATTATGTGTTAAATAAAGGTGACGGATATAAAGAAAAGCTCATTCAACATAAATATCACAACACTTCTGTACCACAAACAAATAACAACTCTATTATAAGTGCTCTCTTTATACCGAGTGGTGTGTATGGGGAGTACGGGGTCATAATGGCTACAACTTTCAATGATTCTCTATCTATTGACCTTTCGAGCCGTAACCGGCCCATAGGGCGTAGACCAAGATACACCTTCTCCTATATGAATTTTTGTTCTAGCAGTTTTCTTTAAAGATATTTTATTAAATCTCGCCATCTGTCTCTGTTCTGTGCAAGCAGTTCTATCTCATTGAGGGAGCCGATTCCTGCTGCTCTTGCCTCTCTCATCAATGTTCTTCTCAGTGTCTCCCTGGGTCTTCCTCTTTTTCTTTTACCTGTTGTTTCCCATATGAGGGCTTGCTTTGCTATTCGATTATTATCTCTTCTCATCACATGTCCAACGTATGACCATCGTCTTTTCTTTATTACTGAAGATATTAGTGGTTGATTGGCGATTTCTCTAATTTCCTCGTTTGTTTTGAATTCGTTCCATTCTATACCAAGTATTTTCCTTAGACATTTATTTTCGAATGCGTTCAACTTTGTTTCTATATCTCTTGTTGTTTTCCAGCTTTCACACGCATACGTAAGGGTTGATAGTACATTTGATTTGAATAGCCTAAGTTTTGTGTTTGTGCTAATGAGTTTTGATTTCCACAACTTTTCAAGGCTTCTGAAAGACATTGCTGCTTTAGCCAGTCTGATTCTAATTTCTTTGCTCGTATCCCCTTCTCGATCAATGTGACTTCCAAGATAGATAAAGTGATCGATCTCTTCTACTGGTTTGTTTTCCATGTATATTTTGTCACTTGTTGGAATTAAACTTTTCATGACTTTAGTCTTTTCATGATTGACCTCAAGCCCAATTTTGCTGGCTATTGATGATAGTTCATTTGTGTTTTCCTGCATCGTTTTTATCTGACTGCTGATGAGAACTATGTCATCAGCAAAGTCGAGGTCCTCCAAATGGTCTCCTTGTATCCATTCGATGCCTTTATTACCAGTGCAGCATTTCTTCATTATGAAGTCCATAACAATTCCAAATAACAAGGGCGATAAAATACATCCTTGTTTAACCCCAGTTTCTATTGGGAAACATTCGCTCAGTCCTTCCTCTGTTCGAACTGCACATGTGTAACCATCATACATGTCTTTGATAATATTTATGATTTTTGATGGTAAACCATATTGCTTCAGAATTTTCCACAAAGAATCTCTATGAATACTATCAAATGCTTTTTTGAAGTCGATGAAGTTAAGTACAAAAGGTTTTTGCTTTTCAATATGTTCCTCCAATATAAGTCGTAGAGTGAAAATGTGGTCAAGACAGCTTCTCCCTTTTCTAAACCCAGCCTGTTCTTCACGCATTACTGTATCTATTGAATCCTTTATTCTATTTAGGATGATTTTACAGAATAACTTTGAGGCAACTGACAAAAGTGTCACGCCTCTCCAGTTGTTACAATCTCTAAGATTGCCCTTTTTGGGATCTTAACAATGATTCCTTTTTTCCATTTATGAGGCGTCTTCTCTGTTTTCCAAATGATGTTGAACATTTTTTGGAGATGTATTAAATTATGGCTATCAATTGCCTTGAGGATCTCAGCTGTTAACTTATCCTCTCCAGCAGCCTTGTTATTGGTCATTAGCTTTAAGGTGGTTTCTATTTCACTCAAGGTGAAGTCATCTAAATTTACATCTAATTCTGCTGCTGGTGTTTCAGCTTCAAAATCTATTAAACTGTGAGGTAGTGGACGGTTAAGAATTTCTTTGAAGTGTTCTGCCCAACGGGCTTTTATGTCTGCGCTTGTTGTTAGCATTAATCCAGATTTGTCTAGAATTGGTGTTCCACTGGATGTATAGGTGTTTGTCAGCATCTTTTGTACTGTATAGAGAGTTCTGCTGTCTCCTGTAATTGCAGCTGTCTCTGCTTTCTCTGCCAAGTTGTCTATATAAGCTCTTGTATCTCTTCTTGCCGAACTTTTCACTTTGTTGTCTAATTCTTTGTATGTTGCTTTTGCCAGAACCTTTCCAAGATCTGTCTTTACATTAGTCACGGCTCTCTTTGCTTCTCTTCTTTCTTTGATGTATTTCCATGTGGTGTCTGAGATCCAAGCTCGTTTTTCCATTTTCTTCAGTCCGGCACTTGCTTCTGCTGCTGTCATTAGTATTTTGCTCTGTGAGTCCCACATTTCATTGATATCTAAGTCTATTTCACCGAGTGCTGAACAACAATTACTTAGCTCTATGTTAAACTTTTCCTTTATGGCTTCATCTTTCAGTTTATGACTATCAATTTTATGTGTAATTGACCTCTTCTGTTGGTTTCTAAATTTTAATCTTATTTTCCCAATGCACAGGTTGTGGTCACTATTAACATCAGCACCTCTGTAAGCTCTTACATCTATTAATGATGATCTGAATTGTTGTTTAATACATAGGTGGTCAATTTGATTTGATGTTCTATCGTCAGGAGATATCCATGTTGTTTTGTGAATATTTTTTCAATGATTAATGGCACATTTATGGATGATGTGGTTGGTATTATGCTGAGATGCTGCTCTACTTTCCAAGAAAAAGTCTCTGGTACCCATTTTTAGAAAATGGGTGAACCCTGTGTATGTCAAGTAACATATTAGATACATGGAAAATGAATCTGCACCTTCTTTATTAGTAGATGAATGTATTAACCATGATGTCACCGAGGTTTTTTGTTTCATATAGGTCTTCCATTGAACAGGTTTTATGGGAAACGTGAAATTACAACGATTTTTTTAATTGCAACAATTTCATGGATTATGATGATTGATGACATCAGGGGCACTTTCTGGAACCATGCCTAACGTCAATCACAGAAAGTAAGAAGATAAAGTACTTTGGTTGTAGCTGAGAACAAACATAGCCAGCTACCACAGTGTGCTGATTACAGCTGGTGTGTGGATGAGAAGCAAATAAATAATGCAGTTCTGAAAGAGCTGAAAATGAGGACAGAATTATTTCAAATAATTCACACAAGATTAATCAAATTTTTGGACATGTAAACAGGTACAGTAAGTTACTGGAAGTCACCGTTTGGGGGAGGGGATTGGTTGGTCTCGAGGCAATGTAACCACTTCTGTTGTTGTCTTCCCTTGACTGAATGAATGAATGAATGACCATCTAAACTTTATTCTGTAACCACGGCTGCCTGGATTACTGGGTCAATCTTCCCCAGCACACCCTCGTTGCTAAAGGCCTCCTATTATGAATGACAGGCTGACCCGTCAGCTTGATCAGCCACCATGACCACACCACAGCTGACCTAGCTGTCTGCCTTGTGTCATAATCGTACTTCGTGCTGTGAATCCCGTATAGAACCCTTGTTCGTTTGTCTCAACTCTGTGGCGATTACCTCGCTGTCAACACATAACAAGACCAGTACTGTGTAAAATAATGGTAACTTTATTGATGCACACCCCCTTCACTCGATCACTCACGTGATCCAGCAAGAATTGTCTCACCTCGATAAAATCATACAATGTCCATTTATACTCATATCATGAACAAAACTGTATATCACAAAGTTACACATTTCACCACGCCAGCAGCTTTTTGTCTGCTTGCTTTTCAATGACTTATTCTCTCTCTCTCTCTCGCTTCACGCATGGAAGAATTTAACAAGTGCACACACACTTTATTACTCATTAGCAGCCCTGTGTCTGCCAACTTATTAATGACATTATCTTCTCTTTCACGCTCCACACTTGGAAAACTTGATCAGTGCACACACACAAACTGTTACTTGTCAGCAGCCCTGTGTCTGCCAACTTATTAATGACATTATCTTCTCTTTCACGCTCCACAACTTGGAAAACTTGATCAGCGCACACAAAAACTAAAACTGCTGTAAGTTAGTGAGCCTCTTACTCACCATTTCAGGAATCAACGTGTCCATTCGCCCTGCCTTGTTCCTAGCTGAGTCAAACGGCAGTACTAGAACATTGGTGACTATTCACCACGACATAAAGCTCAGTGAATTCACTAACAACTGTCACTGATCACCAGTGGTGAGCAACTTCTCCGGCCCATGGATACTTAACACTATGACTAAACAACTGTATACTCGGGTAACCACTGCTGTCCTAACTGAAAAATGGACAAACTTGTCGTTCAAGGACTGGCAGCCAACTGGCTCACATAACTAAATAACAACTATTTATGGTACTCTTTTAAAGGTCGTTAGCCAAAAGAGGCTAACGCCTTTCAGCGGGACATCTATACAGGCCCACGGTGGGATCAACACTGATTATATTTTAAACCCTATATTATCTTCTGCCTCTCATTACACGTGACTGTCTCGCAATTCTCGAGAGTCACTTAGTCCTCTGAGGTGACTTCACATCCCCCTTTCTCTCGACATTCACACCTTTCTCTCATCCACCTTACACTCTCTCTACCTGATCTGTTACTTACCCTTCTCCCCTTATTTTCCTCACTCCTTCCCTCTATTCTCTTTTGTCATTCTCTCCCCTCATCTATCCTCTTTCTTTCTTCCTCTCTCCCTATTACAGTATGACGCCGGTCTCGAGATAGACAGATTGTGAGTTTAAGTCCCGGCTGCACCAGTTGGGATTTTCATTTGTGATTTCTCTCTGCAGTAACCATCTCTGGTCTCAGCAGTGAGGGCCAGCTTGAAACGTTAATTACTCATAAGCAGAAAAAAATATGAGTACCTCCGAAGTCAAGAGTTCTCTGCCTGTGCTACGAGGGACCCCTGTGCACACGGCTGACAGGGAAAAACAGATTAACATACAAAATTCAGTTCCCAGACTCTAGGAACTTCGCCGGAGGTGAAAGCTGGCAATTGCAACAAAAAGGACCCCCCCCCCCCAATTTTATTTAAATAATTGTGTAATAAGGTAAACGAGGCAGACACTGACAAAGACTAAAGTTGACAGACAGCATCAAGAGAACTTATGACAGAGCGTACCATCAAGGCAGAGAAAATGAAATGGCGTTCCATACAAAGATGACTTCAAGGTAAGAAGATTAAAGGTCAGATGAATAGACAATGACAGAAAGCTTGTAGAGATGCATGGTTAACTGCCAGTATAACATATATGGCCTTTTTCGTCTTGTCAGATGATCTAGTGGAGGCCATTGTGTATTTTTTTTAGGTTTTTTTTTTGTCGAGCAGCTTCTCTCGTGGCTAATTCTACCAATGTCTGATAAACACACACAGCTACAGAATGAACGAGTCAGGCCCACTGATCCACTGGGTTTTCCATCCTTTTTCAAGATTCTTTTCTCTTCTAATTTTTGCCTTAGCACAGTCTCAAATTATGTTATATATCAGTGTAACATACAATATAAAAAAGCATTTCTTCAAGATGTTCATGACATATGTGGATAGGATGAGTATAACTTCTTGGTAATTTCTGCGTACTTCTGTTCATCCTGCTAGTTATTGAGAAAGCAATTGTATGTAAATGGAGAAAATTTTAGAGAACCAGCTTAATGCATTACCAGTTTTTTTCAGGAATATACAAGAACAGAAAAATATTAAGATTTGTTTAAAATACATAAAGATTAAATTATAGATAAAAATATGATGCACAGAGAACCTAAGGATATGTGAAAAGGTTGGATCAAGACAACAGTCAATAAAAATATCCATTATAATTAATAACTAAAATCTACCTATATTCTTCCTGTCCTGCAGTATCAAGAATATCCAGCAGACATGTTTCACCATCTATGACTACTTGTTTTCTGTAGGAGTCCTCTGGAGATGTACAGACAAGTATAGAATTAGTTAAGTATAGAATTAGTTAAGTATAGAATTAGTTAAGTATAGAATTAGTTAAGTATTGAATTAGTTAAGTATTGAAATAGTTAAGTATATAATTAGTTAAGTATAGAATTAGTTAAGTATAGAATTAGTTAAGTATAGAATTATATCTGTACACACAAATATATATATATCAAATAAAAATATAAACCACAAGAATTTGAAAAGAATAAGGAGAACAACACTTAAATTAATAATAATAACAACAATGAAAGTAAATTATCAACCAGCTAACTGTACCTTGGAGCCTCAGTGGCTGAGTGGTTAGTGTGCTCACTTCCTGATCAGAAGGGCTCAGGTTTGATCCCCAAAAATGGCAGATTTTTTGTTGGGACCTACAAGGCTCTATGGTTCACTAGTCTCTAAAAATGAGATACTACAGATTTTTCTGGGAAGTAAAGGTGGTCTGGCATAATACAGACCACATCATGTGCCGTGGTCATGGGAAAATATGGTCACTAACACCATATTCCCCATACACGTAGCAAGGCAAGGAGGAAACCTTCACTTTACTTAATTGTATCTTGGAAATAAACAAAGATAGATTATAACAAGATGAAAGGACTCGGAAGTATATGGATAATTGCCTTTTGGCTCAATGTTAAGTAGTACACTGTCTGTAGACTGTCCACCAACTCAGGTCTGGATCCTCATGTTTATCATACCAATTTAGTACATAATTAACGCTTGTTATCAATTAAAGACACCACAGTCAAAGAATGCGTCATTGCACACAATCTCCCTTCCTCCCAAATTTCCCACTGGTTTTATTGAACATCTTGATATATATGATCCAAAAAACAAGAACAGAAAAAGATTAAGATTTGCACCACATACTGTGCTACAACACTTATATGATGTTTTTCAACCACAAAAATATTGTACAATTAGAATCTTTGTCCCCAATTGCTGTCAGTAGAGTTCTGGTTCTGCCACAAATGGGGCCTATCTCTCCCCTGGAGAAGGATTATTTTTTTTTTGGCTAATTAACAATACCAAGAAAAAATGTGAATAAATAAGCAAAAATTGACAAATTAAAACATACCCTCCATACTATAAGGGAGTCCCCTAATTTGTAAGGGTTTATAAAAAGTAAGTGTTACAAGTATGCTTGTAAGGGAAAAGAGACCATTTGTGTGATTTCTTGCTTATTTTTCTTATCAAAATAAATCTACATATAATATTTTACCACATACTGTAATGTATGCAGAATTCTGAAAATAGTTATGCTTATATGTTTGCTAGCCAATCAAATCATACCAAACCTACATTTGAAACAAACACTAAACATCAAAGCCAACCAGTCATGCTACATGGATTACATAAAACCAATAACAATGTTACTTTCATTAGACAATTAATTATAGTCTGATGTACATTGGGTTGTGTCATTTCATGGAGACAAAACCCAAGACTAACTGATCACACCATACATTTTTTTTTTTTCGTTCGCCAGCTTTAACCTCTAATGAAGCCCCTTGAGACTAAGAACTAAATTTTGCATGTTAATCCGTTTTTCACTGGCAGACTTGTGCACAGGGGTCCCTCGCCACATAGGCAGATAACTCTGTCTTCGGAGATACTCATATTTTTTTTTTCGTCCATGAGTAATTGACGTTTCAAGCCGGGCCTCGCTGCTGAGACCAGGGGTGGTTACTGTAGAGACAAATCATAAATAAAAACCCCAACTGGTGCAGCTGGGAGTTGAACCCACAACCTCTCTGTCTCGAGGCCGGCATCTTGCCTTGAGACCAACCGGTCCCCTACACCACACAAATGAGAGAAGAGGAGATAAACATGTCGGGTTTTTCCAATTTGTAAGACCATCTTGGTCTAGTGTACCTTTTGGCCTTTAAAAATATGGAAAGTATGATAAAACTAGTCATCCAGAGTTACAATGTGATTCTTAACTGTTGTAAAGTGCAGAAACATAGACAATTAAATAAACAGTTTCAAGTAATTTCATGTTTCAATAATTTTTAATAAGACATGTGACCTCTTCTTACATCTATATAACATGGATCAGAACAATACACACTATAAGATGACAAGTTATAAAACAATCTTGTGCATTACATATTTACACCATAACAGTAATGACAACATTCATAACAGAATTCAGTGAGCAACTAAAAAACACCTTACTGTTGTGATGGAGCATAAACATGTGTCAAGTTTATAAGGGTTGGTTAAATCAATATTGCAGGGGAAATATGAGAGGTAGAATGTAAGACAGACAAAGGAGAGGGAGGGCAAACATGAAACATTATGCAGTTTTAGTTTTGCTATTTCTCATGCAACAGCTGAAGGCAGTTAGATGGAGAATGCTGATTGTAGATACCAATACTGCATGACTCCCAGTGGTTGTTTAAAGGATGGGAGGTATATTAAGAAAGAGTGAGAGAAAGATAGTACACAGAGCTAGGAGAAATATTTTCTACAAAACGTGTTTCAAACTTACCAATGGTTGGGTCGTATTCCTCAACAAAGCTGGAGAAGAGACAGACAACAATATAAAACTATACACAACTAACTCATCTATTTGACAATACAGTTTTACTGACAAATTAAATAAAATCACCATGTACATAACACTTCATGGAAAATGGGGATGAGAAACATGAAGACAGTCACCATAAGTTATTTTCTCAAAGCAGAGTTATTTTTAGGTTGGTGTAGTTCCATGACAGCAAATAAAAATAGGTACTTTAATTAAAATTGAAAGATATTTTACAGGAGAAATACAAATCTCATACACATATAATGTCACAGCTGGAACCATTGAACATGTTGATCATTGGCTGCCTACATTATAACATGACTTTCTGTGATATCATGAAATAACTAGATAAATGAATATCTAACAAAAATGGATGCATTAATTACCAAACTGTTGCATGTATAAATTATTAAATTACTAGGTCAACAGATGATAAAATCATCAAATTATGGAAATGAAATAAGTGTATACATGAAGTCAGATATGTGAACTGGGTGAATAACTGAATCCATTGTTAAAAGTCATTAAACAATCTCCCATTAATTAGAGGCATATTTAAGTTATTACAAAAGTCAACTACTCACTGGTTCTGTATGAGCTGTATGGTGAGTGCACTCTTTCCTACACCCCCAGCTGGAAACAAATATAAATGGAAGCATTAAAAACAATAGAGGGACATTGTACTTTGATAAAAGAAAAAACCAGAAGTGAAGATTCATGGTAAATATGCAAAAGACAGCAAGTTATTCTGTGTTATTTGTTGCTATTTATCAAAACAATTGCTTGTTTTATCCTTCCTGCGGGAGTTGTAAGACTGTTTTAAGATGCATCATGTATATAACCTATGAGAGCGGGTTGGAAGATTTGTATTTTGTTAGCCAGCACATGGTACTCCAGAATAACATTCTTGGGGTATAGCTGTGCCTTAGTTCTTTGATTTCACTTCTGCATTAGATTGATGTTTTCTGCAGCTATACTCGGGGCTCTGCGTGGTATTGAATATATTTTTTTATATTTTATATCTGTGCTTATCACCTCATCAAATTGATGTTTTCTGCAGCTATACTCGGGGCTCTGCGCGGTATTGAATATATTTTTTTATATTTGATATCTGTGCTTATCACCTCATTAGATTGATGTTTTCTGCAGCTATACTCGGGGCTCTGCATGGTATTGCATATATTTTTTTATATTTGATATCTGTGCTTATCACCTCATTAGATTGATGTTTTCTGCAGCAGCTATACTCGGGGCTCTGCGTGGTATTGGATGGTAATTAATTATATATTTGATATCTGTGCTTATCACCTCATTAGATTGGTGTTTTCTGCAGCTAATCTCGGGGCTCTGCGTGGTATTGAATATATTTTTTTATATTTGATATCTGTGCCTATCACCTCATTAGATTGATGTTTTCTGCAGCAGCTATACTCAGGGCTCTGCGTGGTATTGGATGGTAATTAATTTTATATTTGATATTGTGCTTATCACCTCATTAAATTGATGTTTTCTGCAGCTATACTCGGGGCTCTGCATGGTATTGAATATATTTTTTTATATTTGATATCTGTGCTTATCACCTCATTAGATTGATGTTTTCTGCAGCTATACTCGGGGCTCTGCGTGGTATTGAATATATTTTTTAATATTTGATATCTGTGCTTATCACCACATTAGATTGATGTTTTCTGCAGCTATACTCGGGGCTCTGCGTGGTATTGAATATATTTTTTTATATTTGATATCTGTGCTTATCACCTCATTAGATTGGTTAATCTGTTTCTGGAGTCATGCAGATGATGTGGAGTCTTGATCAGTTCTGAGTACTAGACACCAAATGTCAGTTGCAATTAAATGAATGCCTTTAGCTCAGTTGGAGCCGCGATAGCTCAGTGGTTAGTGAACTGGACTACAAAGGACAAGAGGTAGGGTTCGATCCCAACCGACGGCTTCCGGGTTCACCCAGCCTTTTGATGGGTACCAGATTTTTTTCTGGGAAAGTAAAGCGGCACGGGCGTAATACCGAACACATTACCCCAAAAATCATGTGCTGAGGGTCTGTAAAATTTATGGTCACTAACACCATATTCCCTATACGCCACTTGGCGTGACGGGGTACTTTACTTTTTTTTTTTTTTTTTTACTTTAGCTCAGTCACTGAAAAGCTCAACTTTATTATAAGTGAGCTGGACCAAGAGGAAAACAGTACTGTAAGTGGGTAGTACCATGAGGAAATAGTGTTGTAAGTGGGTAGTACCTTGAGAGAAAACAGTGCTGTTAGTGGGTAGTACCATGAGGACAAGAGTGTTGCAAGTAGGCAGTACTAAGATAGTTCTTATATAGGGTCTTGATTAGTTCTGATTCACTAATCCTGATGAAAACAGTCGCTGACAGAATTCAGCCCAGGTTCTGCTGAGCATTTTACGCCCCTTTGTATCTATACAGTTATGACAATGTAAATCAAATCAAACATTTTAACATGAGCCAGCCCTGATAGCTTCAGCCATGTCCGATTTGGTCTCACACCATGCAACATTATAATCCAATTGATGTTCTACTATAAAATGAGGTTTTATGCATTAAAACTTTACCACTAGAGCACCTGTACAAATTTGCTCCTCTGACGTGTCTCCACCACAAAGTGATACAGGAGCCAGTGTGCCCATATCTCCAAGAGCATTTCTAGTGGTAGCAATGCTACCAAGGGATCACCCAAGCTGGACAGGTCTAAGGGAAGAGACCTCCCACTCCACCTCTTTATGGTACCTCTAGTAACAGACTAACCAGTCTAGTCTGGCCAAGCGAGGAGGGATAAAAGAGGGAAGGCAACCCAGCACTTAAAAATGATGTCTTAAATCGGATGTGTTGGGCTAAAAGGCACAAATGAACTCACAACATAATGCATCTACATCCACTTAGTTTCCTTTTAAGGACGGATGATGAAAAGGACATTAATTCATAGTCATTGGGTGAAAGCCAGATAGAAAGAATAAGAAGCATCTTAAATGTTGACTCATGACAAAATATAGGCTATAACTCAAGTTTTACTTTCACTTTAATTAAACTGTCTGTGGCTCCCATTGAAGCCTTATTGCAGAAATGTGTGTGTAACTGACATCAGACTTACATTTTAATACTGATATCATCATCATCAAGTGCTGTACCATACCTGCTAGTGCAGGTAACCATGTCTCTCCACAACCTTCTATCTCTACAGTTGTTATCAATTCTGTTGTTGACTTCCTATCAAACAATCCTCTTAAACTATCTTGTATCTATTTTGTTTCCCACTGTCTCGTCATCAACACTGAATAGGTTTATTACAAAAAAAAACTAATCCATAAGAAATTATAAACTTTAACCTAGAATTGTTAAATATTTTGAGTAAGTAGAAAAAATAAATATGACTCAGTATTTAGTTGGCCTCACTGTGCCTCAACTGTCATGATTATCCATCACTATCATCATTTATTATTGAATATGGTTTTATTTTGTTCATTCATTTGCATTCACCCATTGACTAAAGGATACACTTCCTCATCATCCTCCCTTAAAAAGATGTTACGTGGCTGTGTCTATATTGTGTTGTGGTTTGCAGTAAAACTCTTCTATTTATGCCTTTCAGCACAACACATCCGACTTCAGCCCAACACATCTGACTTCAGCACAATGGTTTTATTTAAAAAACAAGTCTGTCAGTTTTTTATTAATAAATCATACATCAGCCTGTCAAGATATATAATTATTATAATTATATTAATATTAAATCAATCATGGAGAGAGTTACTAGAAACATATAAGAATAACGAAAATAGCCCTTTCAGAAAGTAGAGAATGTACCAATAAAAATTAAACAACTGTATTCAATCATCAAAATGATGATTAAAATGACATATTTTCTCAACATTTGTGTATGGTGCAGAAACGTGGACATTGGATAAGAAAACAGAACAGAAGATTGAAACCTTTGAAATGGGGATTTAATAGAATAGGAAGAATTGGATGGAGAGAAAAGAAACAAATGGTGAAGTCTTACAACAACTAAAAATGAAAAGAGAATACCAGACAAATTTCAAACAAGACAAATGAGACTTTTGGGCCATTTTAAAAGACACAGAAGCCTACTGAAAGTAATCTTGGAAGGGAAAATACAAGGTAAAAGAGGTAGAGACAGACCAAGGAGGCTAATATGGACGAGTAACATCAAAAGAAGGACAAGTCAGCCTATAACAAACTGCACTAAGAAAGCAAGAGACAGAGCAGAATGGTGTTCCATGGTAGCCAACCTTCAATGCAGAGATGGCACTCAATGATGATGATTCAAATATCAGTCAATGCAAGAGAGAAGTTTTTAAATTAATCATTAAGCTGACAACTTTAGAGATTCGCTGATGAGTCTGTATTCGATCATACTAGACTGAAAGTTATACAAGTCATAGTATAGATTCACTTTGGGTGGCACCCAATACACTACACTACTGATTCACATCCATGACCATCATCAAGGTGATAATTTTATATGATATACATTATTAATATTTAAATAATAAAAACAATCAACATTAACTAAGTAAATTAGTAAACGTTAAAAGTAAGTAAGTTAAGTACTACATTTTTAAAAATAAATTCTAAATAATAATAATAGATAAATGTACTTTTTTCATTTGTTGATTATGAAGACAATGAAGATGTATGATAGATTATCTATAGTATAGTATATAGTATATATTATTATATCTATCTACTAGATAGTAGTAGTGAACATATAGCCGGAGGTGTTGTGTTCACATTACAAATTACATTCTACACACAAGCAAACAAACAAACCTGAGAATATAGATAGAAACTTACCAAGTTACCTAGCCTACAACAACACTATTATTGATGCCTAGTTACTAGTTCAACTTAACTAGTAAAAAGTAGGCTAGTTACTAAATACTTTGCAGAACTTTGCACAGTCAAATCAAACATATAATAAAGACAAGAAAAGAAACTTTCTTTAGTTTTATTTTAATAAAATATAAAAGAAAGAATCAACTGGCTACTGAACTAACCAGACTTGGTACGCTGTACTCCTGGTAGATCATTCTGACTTGACAGTCCAATGACACATTACTTAGTAAAACTAAAACTACTACTAACTTTCAGTGAAAGTTTCACTTACTAAACAAACTCAACACTCAACAACAGATATAGTGACACACGACACTGTTTACTACTGACTACTTAGACTACTACTACTTACTACTACTACGTAACGTAACGGTGTAACCTACCTCCTACAACCACCAGCTTATACTCTGTCATTTGATATTTCAACCGTTGATGAGATTTAGTCCGGCACACTTGATGTAGAGAATATTTAATCACACTCCAAAAATTAATCAAATAAATCAAAACATGCCATTGTTTGAGTGATCTTGTCCTCCTCGGCGGTTCACGTCTGACGATACGGACTAGCTTAACGTGACCTCAGCACACACAAGAGTTCACATTCTTCGGCGGGGTTCATTCCTCTTGAATGTGTCAAAACCAACAAGGAAGTCTTCATTCCAAGAAATTTTCAAAATATATTAACTTTATTTCAAATTTACTTTATTCTATTCTATGTGCCAAAATATTATTTTATTTATAAAAGCAATTGGCCTCTGTTTTTTTCTTGCTACATAAATTATATATTTTATTTAAGGTATATTTGAATATCCTTGCGAGCTGGACTATCATATAAATAACCAATATATAAAGTAAAGTCTGTAAAGCTTATACCGCGGTATTGATCAAAAGCCCGTGGACTTTTGCCCTTATTAACCAAATATATATTTTTTAACTGCATTGTAGGGGAATCTATGCATTTCCTACTAAACGAAGTTTCTTTCCCCAGGAAATCGTGTCTGGAGGTTATCAATATATCTAGATGAAATTGCGTACATGTTACTGTGTAAATAAATACCCGACATTTAAATTATGCTAATAGTGGACACACCCAAATGTAATCTGAAGCACTTTCTTTTACTCTATGATTTATTGTGACGTACCACACCCTAACATATTTGTTTACATACACTCATGCTGTTTATAAAATGGTATATCTACTCCACTTCCCTGTATAGTAAAGAAACAAGGACATTAAATAAGAAAACGAAACAAAGTAAAATCTTTGAACTTTAAAGTTAGTGTGTAGTGTAGGCCTATTTATAGAATAATGGAAAGAATCGAGTGAAAATATGAGAAAACACATATAATGAAGTCTTGAAACAGCTCAGAATGAACTATGCAACGAAATTCAACCAAGAAAATTACATTTTGTGTAAATTAAAAAAGACAATAACTTATCAAATGGCAGCTTGTAAAGAAAAATACTAGATTATATATATATATATATATATATATATATATATATATATATGTACATATATATATGCATGTATGTATAGACCTACATATAGACTATATAATATGTATGTGTGTATACATATATAGTCTATATATGTATGTATGAGTGCATATATAAAATATGTATGTATATGTGTGTATATAGAGATCTATATATAATACGTGTATATATATATAGGATGCCTTTCATAATATGAATAGATATGAACAAGTTATCATTATACGCCTCAGAACAGGACACAATCGACTCCATAGATACATGTATACAAAATTCAAGATCGGCACCTCAACTACTTGTACATGTGGACAGGCACCCAGACTGCTGAACACATACTTCAAACTGCACTGAATTTAGTAGACTGAGGAAAATCCATTGGCCCATAGATATAACACTACAGACAAAACTATATGGGCCACTGCAAGAATTACAAAAGACAGTAAAATTTATACAGGAAACGACATTGCAGATATAGACAATACTTCGGGCGAACGAAATATAGATAAAAATGAGTCATTTGTGAACGTGCACATGCATGGACAACGGTAATGATTGGTGGCGACGTTTGGGGGGCGGGGGGAGAGACATAAATAATCAGTTGCCGGATTAATCATGGATCATATTGGGGAAAGCTACAGATGGTAGAGCCGGAGTAGATATTTCACCAGATAAGAGAGAGAGAGAGAGAGAGAGAGAGAGAGAGAGAGAGAGGAGAGAGAGAGAGAGAGAGAACGAGAAAAAGTGAGAGTGAGAGAGAAAGAAATAGAAAGAGAAAGAGAGAGAGAGAGGGGGGGGGGAGAAAACAGAGAGAACCTAGTGCTACAAATGAAAACCAGGCAACTACGCAAGATTATAATAATAAGATTCTAAAATTAGATGTTGATGATAATTAATTAATTTGGACAATACAACAATACTGGAATCTAGTAATGCTACACGGCCCACTGAGACTCACATGATTGTTCATAACTCTGGCTTATCGGCTGCCCCGTTCAGCCGTCTTATATAGGGACATCAAAATCTTGTACGTGCTTAGGGATCTCTCTCTCTCTCTCTCTCTCTCTCTGCAATCAAGACTCAATCAGAGTAGGATTCCAAACTCTCACATGAAGACAACTGTCTGTTTAAGTGAATAGATCGACCCCACAGACAGAACATCATAATTAGAGTCTGTTAGATCCACCCTGATTGAATACCTGTTAAAACGTAGCACTGTGTTCTGCGCCAGTGGCCCAGTGCATCCGATTTCAGCCAGCATTTTATTCAGGTTTGCGCAGGTTTACAACGAGTTAAATGAGGCACTTCATAAATGCAAACCACATGAAAACACCATAGTTCTAGGGGATTTTAACGCAAAAGTAGGAAAGGAAAGAGTTGAGGAAGTAGTTGATCATTATGGCTTGGGCGAGATGAATGAAAGAGGTGAGAAACTTATTGACTGGACAAGAACACACAACATGATGATAGGAAACATCTGGTTTAAACAACATCCAAGACGTCTGTGGACAAGGAGAAGCCCAGGGGACAACGCACGTAATCAAATTTATTATATAATGATAAGCAATAGATTTATAAACAGTCTGGTGTGTGTGAAAACTAGACCAGGGGCAGATTGCAGTAGTGATCATGTACCAGTTGTGGGAAAGTTTAGAGTAAAATTAAAAACAACAAAACTAACCTCGGTTAACATCAAGCTAAATTTAGATTTACTAAAATCGGACAAGAAGCTGCAAGACAAATATAAAATCACAATTCAGAACCGGTACAATGCAATAGAGAAGATACAAAGCATTGATGAACAGTGGGATCAATGCTAAAAGAATCAATGCAACAAACATCACAAGAGTTCATACCACCAGTGAGGACAAATTCAAGAAGGAAATGTATGACAGATGACATTTTGCAGCTAATGGATACAAGAAGAAGAAATAAAGATGAGTATAAGAGATAAAATAAAGAAATTGTAGTAAAATGCAATGAGGCAAAAGAAGCATGGCTAAAAGAGAGATGCAAAGAGATTGAAATGCAACAAAAAGGAGATGCTAAAGCTATATGCAAACAAATTGAGGAATTAACAGGAAGAAAAACGTGATCAAAAACTGGATGTGTAAGATCAAAGGAAGGAGAACTGTTGATTGATCAAGAAAACATAAGGGAACGATTGACAGAATACATTAAAGATCTTTGTAATGATGAACGAACGGAAGTAAATATTAAAGATAATGGAGAAGGACCAGAAATACTCAGAGAAGAAGTGGAAGACGCCTTGCGCAATATTAAAGCAGGCAAAGCTCCTGGACCAGATAATATAACTAAAGAAGAGATTGACGCCATGGGAGATTTTGGAATAGAAATAATAACAAAATATTGAATGATATCTACAACAGCGGATATATACCAGACGACATGCTCAAATCAATATTCATAGCCCTACCAAAGAAATCGGGTGCGATTGAATGCGATGATCATCGCACAATAAGCCTTATGAGTCATATGACTAAGATATTACTAAGAATCATCATGCGAAGAGTGCGAAACAAAATCAGTCCAGAAATTAGCGATGAACAGTGTGGTTTTGTTAGAGATAAAGGAACAAGCAATGCCATTTATATCATAAGATCTTTAGTAAAAAGAGCCATAGAGGTCTATACCCATGTTTCATAGATTACACCAAACCATTTGACAAAGTAAAGCACCAAGAAATAATCAAAATTTTAGAAAGCATAAACGTAGACAGCAAAGTTCTAAGAATGATAAAGAAGATGTACTGGCAACAAACAGCGGCCATAAGAACTGGAAACCAATTGGGAATGTTTCAACAAATAACATAGGGTGTTAGACAAGGTTGTGTGCTGCCACCAGATTTGTTTAATATCTATAGTGAGATTATTTTAAGATCCATAAGGGACATGCCTGGAAAAACAATTGGAGGTCATAATATAAATAATCTAAGGTATGCTGATGATACAGTCTTAATCGCTAAGAGTGAAAATGAGTTACAAGAAATGTTGGACATTATAGTGAAAGAAAGCAAAAACAAAGGACTCAGCCGTAATAGCAAAAAGACAGAGGTAATGGTAACAACAAAGAAAAAGACATCACCTCAGTGCAAAATAAAGACAAGTGGAACAATATTAAAACAGGTAAATGAATTTAAATATTTGGGAACTTTGTTAACCTCAGACGGAAGATGTACAAAAGAGGTGAGATGCAGAATGGCTCAGGCAAAAGCAACTTTCCAAAAAATGAGGAAGATACTATGCAATCCATTTTTGACAATAGAAAACAAGGAAAAGAGTTTTTAAATGTTACGTAGAGCCAGTCTTAACATATGGATGCGAATCATGACAATAGGACAACAGACAAGAAAATCACTGGAGTCTGTAGAAATGTGGTTTTACAGAAGAATGTTGAGAGTACAATGGACAGCTAAGAAGAGTAATGAAGATGTTCTGAGAGAGGTCAAAGCAAAAAGAGAGCTAATTTCCAATATAAGGAAGAAACAATCATAATTTTTTGGCCATGTAATGAGAAGGTGTATCTTGGTCTACGCCCTATGGGCCGGTTACGGCTCGAAAGGTCAATAGATAGATAGAATGAGAAGAGACCAACTGGAATGTATTGTAAGAAGTGGAAAAATTGAGGGACGAAGAAATAGAGGGAAGCAAAGAGAAAAAAAAAAAAACAGACAGCTTAAGAGAATAGCTTGGCAGAAGGTCAACAACAGAAATGATAAAAAGCTGCCGAGATCGAAAGTTGTGGAGAGACATGATCACCTACGCCAGCAGGCCCGGTACTTGATGATGATGATCAGTGTCATATGTACACAAATATAGTATGAATAGCTCATATGTATACAAACATCGTGAAAATAGCTTGAGCGCTTGCCGACGTTCTGCGGTCTTGCAGGAGAAGACAAGATAGTGTTGCCTGTTGCATGACCATTTAGAAATATCTTATTATTTGTAAACCATTCCTGTTAAAATGATAGATGACGAGGATAAGAACAGCGAGGCTGTTGTGCCAGAATGTAAGAAAAGGAAATGCGAAGAACCTGAAAATGACGGTCAAGGTTTTAATGCCGGTGATGACGAATTGACAGAAATCCAGCATCGTGATGGTGATAACTCAGTTTTCGCGTTTAAAGACTTCAAGCTTGTGAGAGTTCTACGTGAAGACGCCAGACAAAAATTGGTGACTTTACATGGATCACTATCTGGGAACGATGCTGTAGTACTGCTTGAGCGAAAAGCATTTGATGTGTCCACACTTGACAAGTGTCTACAAAAAACGACGTGCAAAGAGACATTTCAAAATGATATTTACAGCACGTTTGATGTGTTTGGTGATGGCATATTTCACGTATGTGTGGCAGAGTTAACGGCAATAGTCTTACATATTTAAAATTAATATAATAATTTTATATTGTGGTAATTTACGAGATTATGTATCTAAGTTGTTTCTGCTAAAAACGAACGATCGGATCGATCCCCCTGATAGACCGCACGAATATAATATATATATCATTTTATATCTCAACTGCAGCTTCTTCTAATTTTTGTGCAATTATAATTTTTTTTTTTCCAACAAGGTTTTTGTAATTCTAACCCAGGGGTCTTCAACTGAGCCATTACTTCAAACAGAAATATGAATGAATGATACCAGTAATTTACTCAGTTAGTAATACAAATTATGTAAAATAATACACCAGATTTCAGAATATATATATATAACTTAAAACAATGTTGCTGTTTCATGGTATAGTATATAATTAATAATTGTAGAGTTTTCAGAACAGTTAATAGACACAGGTACAGTCTAGTGATGAACTGATAAAGTACAGAGAATTGTCTGTCAGATATAAACATTTTTGTGTATTTTATGCCAGGGCTAGAATTGTATCAATAAAATCATTTTATAAACCAGGTTAGGGAAGATTTGTTAGTCTGGTACAGGTACGTTGTGCTACCAATGCCAGACCTGGACCCTAGATGCAAGAACAATAAGAAAAATAACCTCTACAGAGATGAAATGTGTTAGACGTATGACAGGAAACAGTCTGAGAGATAAGATCAGAAATGAAGAACTGAGAAAAAGCTAGGAATAGCCCCCGCCATAGAATATATAAGGAAGCAACAGATAAAATGGTTTGGGCACGTGACAAGGTAGAAAGAACAAAACACAACACAACGAGCCTTCAACAAACGTTGTGAGAACACCAGATCCAAGGGTCGACCACGAAAAAGATGGGTCGACGGAATATTAGAAGCACTAGGAAACATAACAGCAGCAGAGGCGAACAGAAGAGCAAAAAACCGCAAATTATATCTCCCATCGACGCTGAAAGGCAGATGAGGAAGGAAAGAAGAAGAAGAAGAAGAAGGTACAGGTAAGTAATACTGCTGCTGCCTTGCTTTTTTTATTTTTTTTGCGGTCATCAGCTTTTCACCTCTCGTGAAGTCTTTAGAGACTAGGAACTAAATTTTGAGTGTTAATCCATTTTTCCCTGGCAGATGTGTGCACAAGGGTCCCTTGCCAAACAGGCAGATAACTCCATCTTCAGAGGTACAAATATTTTTTCTGTCGATGAGTAATTGACGTTTCAAGCCAGGCCTTGCTGGTGAGACCAGGGGTGATTACCATATAGAGAAATCACAAAAATAAATCGCAGCTGGGATTTGAACTCACATGCTCTCTGTTTATAGACTGGCGTCTTGACGAACCAGTCCTCCACTATACTTTTTTAGCCTGACCAAAAGTAAAGTCTATGCAGTCAGTCCTGAACATCTTTTGTTTTGAAGATGCCTATGAACGCAAGATGCTAAGTGTCACATGAAAGGTACAAGAATTAATAAGCAGTAAAACATCCATACAAGCAAAGAAATTAGAATCAGAATAGCTAAAGCAGCAATGTCTTTCAGAAGCCTTGAAAAGTTGTGGAAATCAAAACTCATCAGCACAAACACTTAGACTATTCAAATCAAATGTACTATCAACCCTTACGTATGCGTGCGAAAGCTGGAAAACAACAAGAGATATAGAAACAAAGTTGAACACATTCGAAAATAAATGTCTAAGGAAAATACTTGATATAGCGTGGAACGAATTCAAAACAAACGAGGAAATTAGAGAAATCGCCAATCAACCACTAATATCTTCAGTAATAAAGAAAAGACGATGGTCATATGTTGGACATGTGATGAGAAGAGATAATAACCGAATAGCAAAGCAAGCCCTCATATGGGAAACAACAGGTAAGACGAAAAGAGGAAGACCCAGAGAGACACTGAGAAGAACATTGATGAGAGAGGCAAGAGCAGCAGGATTCGGCTCCCTCAATGAGATAGAGCTGCTTGCACAGAACAGAGACAAATGGCGTGATTTGATAAAATATCAAGAATTGAAAACTGCAAGAACAAAAATTCAGATAAGAGAAGGAGTATCTTGGTCTACGCCCTATGGGCCGGCTACGGCTCGAAAGGTCAATAGATAGATAGAAAACATCCATATCCAAATTTTGTTACCCGTGGTTGTAGTCGCAAGTGTTTATAAAATGAAATCCTGATAATTCAGATTTGAGACTAATTCATGTTACAATAACAATTTCTTTGAGTTGTCGAAATACATCATCAATATTTTTGTTTGAAGTTTTTTGTAAAAACACATCAGTTTGTTTTGACGTATATGCTCTTCTTTATAACATTGAATGCAGCCAAAGGACATATTTATTAACAATCTATCTATCTATCTATTGTCCTTTCGAGCCGAAGATTGCACATAGGGCAGAACCACAATCTCAAAAACAGAAACCTTGCGTGCCAAAGTGGCACATATTGCAGAGATCACTGCTTCTAAAATTTATGGCTCTGTTTCCATAACAATAGTTTTTACAATGACAGCTTGTCAAGCCATCGATCAACCTCCTTAGTCGCCTCTTTCGACATGCTTGGAAGGTCACAGTGTCACTATTCTTTACTCATATTGAGACCCCGGTAACACACAGGAAGATATTTGATTAACAATAGAAAACATATATATGAAGTGTGTTCAAATGAGATCCATCTCAGTGGCTTCATTACAAACATATGTAGGGTAGATCAGCAGGTGTGGCAGAATTAAATAAAGCAATTGTTGTGAAGTAAGTACTGACCAGGGTTCTTTAGAAAAAGTCACCATAAGCATTTAGATGCACATCCCACTGGTTGGGTAGAAGGCAGATGCCATCTAAAAAATTACTTTGGTTGCTCTTTTAACCATTTTGTCACCGATTCCATGACGTCTGCATCAAAGTCAAATCGTTGTACTTTTAGAGATTTTGTTTTGTTAAGGGCCTAAACAAATGAAAGTCACATGGTGACAGATCGGGGCTGTAGGCTGGGTGTTGTAGAACTTCCCACCATTTCCTTGCTAACGCTCCCGGCACAATGTTAGCCACATATGGGTGATCTTTGTCTTGTAACAGAATCACACCACTTGAAAGCATGCCAGGTCTCTTATTCTTGATGGCTGTATGCAGGTTGTCTATTATGTGTTTGTGATGGATGGCATTAATGTTCACACCAGGCTCTTTCAAGTCTGTCACTCAAAGACATTCATGATAAAAAAAAATGCTGACAGATTTCATATTACTCTGGCCATTTTCCCAACAATCTGCAGAAAACAAATGAATAATACGCAAAGAATGAACACATACACAATTGTGCATTGGTGTGTACTATTATGTCAGATGTGACATCGTCATGCCTCCCTCATATGTCCACTAAGTGCAGTTCCGGTGGGTTTCATTTGAACACACTTCGTAGATATAACTGAGAGTAATAGTCAAGAAAGTTGATCATATTTGCACAGGTCTAAATTTCTTTCAGTGACAGCTACAGAGATGAGACATGGTAGTTCTGTTAACATCTGTCAATCTCAATGTTGTTGAGGAATGAGTTAACTGTCGTGAAAGATATCAGTGGGAGAGTAGACACAAATCAGACATAAGAGATATGTCTACATGCATGTAGTATTTGTTATAATGTAACACCTTGTTATAATGTAACACCAGCGGTAAAGAATTTATGACTTTATCTATGAACAGGTTGAAACATTGTCTAGTTATAACTAATATACTGTATTAACATCTTGTAGAAATCTCATCCATCTATGGTGCTTATGGATGTATCATCTCAGAATAATTGATGTTAGAGTTTAGAATGGATTTATGTCACTGAAAGCAGGGCATTTCCATATGTTCTCAGTAATTGTTCCAGCAACCAACAAAATGTTCATCCTGATTGTTCGTACTGATCTATTGAAGTGTTGAATTTTGTAAGAATGGTGTGCACAACTCATTATGCATACTTCCAGGCCGCTGTAACGGCCATCGTGGGCAGTACAATCAGTATGCGCGTCGCACCAAATCTGTATAACTTCATGACCAGTGAGAGCATGCTTCAAGAATCTCTCTCTCAACAAATAAAGTCAGGCTTCCGCTTTGGGGAAATATTCAATCTGACAACAGTCCAGTTGGTGGTAAATTTGCAGTCGAACATGGATCACATATCCTGTCCCAGGGCAAAGCCAAGAGCTGGTACTGTTTCACTTTAATCACTGACCAGTCACCTGCAGCACTAACTCAACATCTGGTGCCATAACATGTTGACTTTGTGGTTAGGTGAATGCAGCCAGATTACCACTGTCTCCACAAATGAAATCCAGACCAGAAAGAATCATTTTAAACCACACTGCAGCAAAAATGCCACTGAACATGATTTGATTAAATAGCCATCTTGGCTGCACCCCCCTCTCTCACTGAAAACAATTGATGTTAAAGAAGTTATCCCAAACACTGGCCATTGTTCTAGGAACCTTTCTTTCCCCATTAAAGTAAGATACAGAGAACACTATAACAAATTAGACCACAAGTTTGATAATGATACCACCCAAAATAACATGTATGTTTCAATCTAAATATCTGTAAATAACAGATATTTTCATGACACTGCCACCAGGATCCAGATGGGTAGACAGTATCACGTACATTTTAAGTTGTGCAGAGACTCAGACTAACGGCCAATTCAGTGCACACTGGCTTCATTTTCCTCTCAGGCCGAAGACGGCACATAGGGCAGAAGCCATAGTTCTCCACATTAGGCTGAAGTCATACTTCTTCACATAAGGCTGAAGTCATACTTCTTCACATAAGGTGTAAGTCATAGTTCTCCACATAAGGCTGAAGTCATACTTCTCCACATAAGGTGTAAGTCATAGTTCTCCACATAAGGCTGAAGTCATACTTCTTCACATAAGGCTGAAGTCATACTTCTTCACATAAGGCTGAAGTCATACTTCTTCACATAAGGCTGAAGTCATACTTCTTCACATAAGGCTGAAGTCATACTTCTTCACATAAGGCTGAAGTCATACTTCTCCACATAAGGTGTAAGTCATTGTTCTCCACAATTTATGATCTACTGCTAGTTCTTGTAATTCTTGGTTGTTTCTTAGTCCTATGGTTGAGCCTTCCCTATTAATTGTTCTGCATAGTAATTCTCTTGGTCTGTCTTGTTTTCTTTTACCAGATGGTTCTGTATTATGCCTGAAGGGGAAGTCTTTCTTCATTCCTTCTCAGAACATGATCAGTGTATTTCCAACGCCTTTTTCTTATAAAGCCCAACATATAGTCTTGTTTTGATTCTTCTCTTATCTGTTCATTTGAAATGTATTCTTTCCAGCTTATGTTTGAGACCCTATGAAGACATTTGTTTTCAAAGGTATTTAATTTTCTATCTAAAGTCTAGGCGGATTTACATCTTTCATGTCCATATGTTAGCACAGGTATCATACAAAAGTTGAATAATTTAAGCTTTGTTTGTTTACTGAGACCTTGTATCTCCAGATGTTTGTCAGTTTATTGAAAGCATTTGATGCTAGTGCGATGCACTTGGCTTGGTATAGAAAAACTACAAGTGTTACTCTTAAGTTTCAAATTTACAGTAGCCTTGATTAATGTCATTTGTTTATGTTGCTTTTCTTCAGATATGAAGGCAACTCTCATTCACCCAGCAACTGAGAAACACATTGCAAAATACACAGAGCGTGAGCCATTCATTGTACACGAAACACCTGAAATGTACAAGAGTACTGTGCTGCCTTGCATTGAACAAACCAAATTCAGCTTTCAGGTAAAACCTGCTCTGATTTATGTAGCTTGTCCTGTTTAGAAGAAAGCCTCTTTCTTTGGCTGATTGGCTTGAGCACTCGTTCTATGATCAAAAAGTTCCGGGTTCAATTTTCAGACATGGTGATTTTTTTTTTCAGACTGACAAGGCTTCTGGTGTCACCCAGCCACTATGAATAATTCTATACTGATCACATCACTGAAAAATGTGGTCATGGAAAAATATGGTCACCAATACCATATTCCCTATATGTTTCTCAGGGCACGAAAGGAACTTTTACTTTTTATTGACATGTTTAGAAGGAAAACTGAAGCATGAACAAATCTTATATGTCTAGGGACTAGGAAAACTGAAGCACAAACAAATCTTATATGTCTAGGGACTAGGAAAACTGAAGCACAAACAAATCTTATATGTCTAGGGACTAGGAAAACTGAAGCATGAACAAATCTTATATGTCTAGGGACTAGGAAAACTGAAGCATGAACAAATCTTATATGTCTAGGGACTAGGAAAACTGAAGCATGAACAAATCTGAATCATGAACAAATCTTGTATGTGTAGGGACTAGGAAAACTGAAGCATGAACAAATCTTGTATGTGTAGGGACTAGGAAAACTGAAGCACAAACAAATCTTAATGTGTAGGGACTAGGAAAACTGAAGCATGAACAAATCTTATATGTCTAGGGACTAGGAAAACTGAAGCACAAACAAATCTTATATGTGTAGGGACTAGGAAAACTGAAGCACAAACAAATCTTATATGTGTAGGGACTAGGAGAACTGAAGCACAAACAAATCTTATATGTGTAGGGACTAGGAGAACTGAAGCACAAACTAATCTTATATGTGTAGGGACTAGGAAAACTGAAGCACAAACAAATCTTATATGTGTAGGGACTAGGAAAACTGAAGCACAAACAAATCTTATATGTGTAGGGACTAGGAAAACTGAAGCACAAACAAATCTTATATGTGTAGGGACTAGGAAAACTGAAGCACAAACAAATCTTATATGTGTAGGGACTAGGAAAACTGAAGCATGAACAAATCTTATATGTGTAGGGACTAGGAAAACTGAAGCACAAACAAATCTTATATGTGTAGGGACTAGGAAAACTGAAGCATGAACAAATCTTGTATGTGTAGGGACTAGGAAAACAAAGACAGAAGTTGGGAGAGCTGACCACTACCAAATAGTGCTACTTTGTGTAACTGAAGAGGCTGACAACCAAAGATCTATTAATGATTGATCTTATAGTTCTCAGCACAAGTAATAGAGAAAGTGAGGACTGAATACAAGTTCTATATTCTGATGTGTCTGTTTTCTAGATCTTTGGACTCAGGCTTTAGAATGGAGAGACATTGTCCATGGTCTATACTCCAGGATGGAGAGACATTGTCCATGGGCTATACTCCAGGATGGAGAGACATTGTCCATGGTCTATACTCCATGATGGAGAGACATTGACCATGGTCTATACTCCAGGATGGAGAGACATTGTCTGTGGTCTATACTCCAGGATGGAGAGACATTGTCTGTGGTCTAAACTCCAGGATGGAGAGACATTGTCCATGGTCTATACTCCAGGATGGAGAGACATTGTCCATGGGCTATACTCCAGGATGGAGAGACATTGTCCATGGTCTATACTCCAGGATGGAGAGACATTGTCTGTGGTCTATACTCCAGGATGGAGAGACATTGTCTGTGGTCTATACTCCAGGATGGAGAGACATTGTCTGTGGTCTATACTCCAGGATGGAGAGACATTGTCTGTGGTCTATACTCCAGGATGGAGAGATATTGTCCATGGGCTATACTCCAGGATGGAGAGACATTATCTGTGGGCTATACTCCAGGATGGAGAGGCATTGTCTGTGTCCTATACTCCAGGATGGTGAGACATTGTCTGTGTCCTATACTCCAGGATGGTGAGACATTGTCTGTGTCCTATACTCCAGGATGGTGAGACATTGTCTGTGTCCTATACTCCAGGATGGTGAGACATTGTCTGTGTCCTATACTCCAGGATGGTGAGACATTGTCTGTGTCCTATACTCCAGGATGGTGAGACATTGTCTGTGTCCTATACTCCAGGATGGTGAGACATTGTCTGTGTCCTATACTCCAGGATGGTGAGACATTGTCTGTGTCCTATACTCCAGGATGGTGAGACATTGTCTGTGTCCTATACTCCAGGATGGTGAGACATAGTCCATGTCCTATATTCCAGGATGGAGAGACATTGTCTGTGTCCTATACTCCAGGATGGAGAGACATTGTCTGTGTCCTATACTCCAGGATGGAGAGACATTGTCTGTGGGCTATACTCCAGGATGGAGAGACATTGTCTGTGGGCTATACTCCAGGATGGAGAGACATAGTCCATGGGCTATATTCCAGGATGGAGAGACATTGTCTGTGTCCTATACTCCAGGATGGAGAGACATCGTCTGTGTCCTATACTCCAGGATGGAGAGACATTGTCTGTGTCCTATACTCCAGGATGGAGAGACATTGTCTGTGTCCTATACTCCAGGATGGAGAGACATTGTCTGTGTCCTATACTCCAGGATGGAGATACATTGTCTGTGTCCTATACTCCAGGATGGTGAGACATTGTCTGTGTCCTATACTCCAGGATGGGGAGACATTGTCTGTGTCCTATACTCCAGGATGGAGAGACATTGTCTGTGTCCTATACTCCAGGATGGAGAGACATTGTCTGTGTCCTATACTCCAGGATGGAGAGACATTGTCTGTGTCCTATACTCCAGGATGGGGAGACATTGTCTGTGTCCTATACTCCAGGATGGTGAGACATTGTCTGTGTCCTATACTCCAGGATGGGGAGACATTGTCTGTGTCCTATACTCCAGGATGGAGAGACATTGTCTGTGTCATATACTCCAGGATGGAGAGACATTGTCTGTGTCCTATACTCCAGGATGGAGAGACATTGTCTGTGTCCTATACTCCAGGATGGGGAGACATTGTCTGTGTCCTATACTCCAGGATGGAGAGACATTGTCTGTGTCCTATACTCCAGGATGGAGAGACATTGTCTGTGTCCTATACTCCAGGATGGAGAGACATTGTCTGTGTCCTATACTCCAGGATGGAGAGACATTGTCTGTGTCCTATACTCCAGGATGGAGAGACATTGTCTGTGTCCTATACTCCAGGATGGAGAGACATTGTCTGTGTCCTATACTCCAGGATGGAGAGACATTGTCTGTGTCCTATACTCCAGGATGGAGAGACATTGTCTGTGTCCTATACTCCAGGATGGAGAGACATTGTCTGTGTCCTATACTCCAGGATGGAGAGACATTGTCTGTGTCCTATACTCCAGGATGGAGAGACATTGTCTGTGTCCTATACTCCAGGATGGAGAGACATTGTCTGTGTCCTATACTCCAGGATGGGGAGACATTGTCTGTGTCCTATACTCCAGGATGGGGAGACATTGTCTGTGTCCTATACTCCAGGATGGGGAGACATTGTCTGTGTCCTATACTCCAGGATGGAGAGACATTGTCTGTGTCCTATACTCCAGGATGGAGAGACATTGTCTGTGTCCTATACTCCAGGATGGAGAGACATTGTCTGTGTCCTATACTCCAGGATGGAGAGACATTGTCTGTGTCCTATACTCCAGGATGGAGAGACATTGTCTGTGTCCTATACTCCAGGATGGAGAGACATTGTCTGTGTCCTATACTCCAGGATGGAGAGACATTGTCTGTGTCCTATACTCCAGGATGGAGAGACATTGTCTGTGGTCTATACTCCAGGATGGAGAGACATTGTCTCTGTCCTATACTCCAGGATGGAGAGACATTGTCTGTGTCCTATACTCCAGGATGGAGAGACATTGTCTGTGTCCTATACTGCAGGATTGAGAGACATTGTCTGTGTCCTATACTGCAGGATGGAGAGACATTGTCTGTGTTTTATACTCCAGAAAGGGATCTAAAGAACTTTAATTGCTGTCAGGAGAGCGGCTAATTGCAAAGATTAAAATCATTCATTCTCCAAATCAAATAGTCTCAGATTCCATTCATGGTAGAGTCAAACATTTGTTCTATTGAGGCACAAAATAAAAGCTTTGACTTGAGCACTACCTGGTGACAGTTTTAAACATTAGACTGTAGACAAAGCATCCAAAACAAAAACAAACTCCAGAAAGGTAATCAACACAAATTTGATTTTTTTCCCTATTTTTTTTAGGGCCTTAGATTTTGTAAAAGGAATTTGTAATTGTCACATTTTTGTTGTATCATTTATTGTTTTTGTTGGATGTTGTTAACTATGATAATTCATCATTTGTTAACTTCTACACTGACAGTAACCTACACAGTGTTCTCTTAATGAGCCACACTTTGTTGCAGTACATGTGGATTCATTACTGATGATCTCTGCCAAGAAAGAATCACATCTAAAATTTGTTGCAGTTTTATCTCATTGACTTCATTTACCATCGGCTGGTTATTCTCTTTGTTTTCTTTATTTTTTGGAAAAAATCTTTAAGTTGCCCAATTCTATTCACTTTATGATGATCCAATTGTAGTTTTTGTTTCTTTAAAGTTTGTTGTGACATATTCCATCTCCTGTGGTCAAAGTTAGCATGCAATAACAGTAGAGCCTTGACTGTAGACAAGAGTAGGAGACATACTGAAATAGTTCAGGAATTTACAATTTAGGCATGTTAGTAAGACCTAGGTTCTGAACTGAGTGGGTGCAAGTTAGTCTAGACCATCCACAGCGGACTGTTGACTTTCAGCGATAAAATGAAGATGAGTTCACATCTCTCCTACAGATGAAGGTGACATGCAAATAGAGGGCATTACCCCAATCAGACATATTTGGACCTTGGTTGGCAGACAAGATTTTCAACACTTTCAAGAAGCTGTGGGTCACAATTAAGTATTTTGCTGAATCTGCGTTCATGCTTCGGTCTGCAACAGCAGAACAGTGTGGTAGATAATAAGCTGCTCAAACCGCTTACAATATGTTGTATGGGACTGAGACACCATTTTCAATGAGAATGATTCATGTAACTTTAAATTGCTATTCTAACACATTCAGTATGAATATTGTACTTGTCCTCTTTGATGATTTCTTCATCTTTTAGTGGGTCTACAACATCCTAGACAAGACAACAGAGTCTGAGCGGATTGTGGTAGAAGATCCTGACCCTGAACTTGGATTTGTGATGGTTCCAGATATTAAATGGGATCGTAAAAATCGCGAGGCTCTTTATCTGATTGCTATAGTACATCAGCGTGGCTTGCGCTCCATTCGGGATCTCAATCAAACACATCTACCTTTGTTGCAGAATGTTCTTTCCACAGGCCAGGTAAGAAAGATATTACACAACTTTGAGAAATTGAGTTCTGGAAATATTAATCCAAATGAATTTTAGAACAATATTTGCTGGATATTGGCAATCCTTGTTGCTCTCATTTGAGGACTTCAACGGAGGTGGACAGCATGCCTTGTATAAAATAATAAATAAATTAGTGGCACACATTATATAAAATAATAATTAAATAAATGGGTGGCACATGTATTATGATGCTTGATAGCCTTCTGGAAGGTGTTCCGCCGCCGTGTTATTCTTTCTCCGCACCTCCTTGTCTGTTGGTCCCAGATGATAGCGTAACCCTATATTGGGACTTCGTGCTGGTTTTCTAACATCGGTTAATGCAGGTCTCTAGACCTGCAGACTGTTCTACAACAACCCTCGATTCGCTTGTCACCATCCCAGTAGTGAACACAACATTGAGTCAATTTCTGACCAAGATGGAGCTGTGTCTCCTTTCTTTGAAGCTTCTCTCAATGAATAAGATCAGATGAATAATCAATCAATGACAGTTTTATTTTAAAGTTCATGTCACTGGACCTGGCAGAACAATGATGATGTGTATATACTCATTCTGTACAAATGCTTTACTTTCACAAAACACACATAAATGTGGTATCAGATAAAGAAGTAGATGTCATTGATCAAACACAAAACACGTAAATATAGGGCGATGACATTTTGTTCACCCATGAATAATGGGAATAAAGTGTTCAATTCAACGGTAAGCGCCATGCTCAGCGGTTGAAACCGTACATAACTGTAGGCTGGATCAGACTCCACACAGTTAAATCTGCTCATTGTAGAGCAACATGCCAGTGATGATGTTTGTAGATTGATAATGAGAAAATAACTGGCCATGTGTTCCCTTTTAGCAAGAGTTCCACGGCACGAGGCCCCGTGAACCCTGATGGTTCCAGTAAATCACTGGCTGTGCACATTATTTCAGCATGAAGTAAACAATGCAATTTGTTCAAGTTTGGGCTCTAATTTATTGTTTAGTGTGATACTTTCAAACCTAGACTTTTAGCATTTTCTGTTCAATTTCTTCACAGTAACACGTTAATGAAACCTCTGTATTGATGTATTAGTGAATTTATCTTCTAACCAGGTGAGTGATCTGGTGAGGAGTCTGTGTCAGTCTGTAAGAGAAGTTTGTCTAATTGACAAATCTATAAGAGTAAGAAAAGTCTGTCTCAAGTCTATAGCAGTCTATATGGGAATGGCTTATTTATGGTTTAAATGAAGTGCTCCAGTTGTTAACCATCAAGTTTAGCTTCTCTCCCCCAGTTCAGTGTAGTCAGTTCTCTTTACTAAAGTTTAGCTTCTCTCCCACAGTTCAGTGTAGTCAGTTCTCTTTACTAATATTTAGCTTCTCTCCCCCAGTTCAGTGTAGTCAGTTCTCTTTACTAAAGTTTAGCTTCTCTCCCACAGTTCAGTGTAGTCAGTTCTCTTTACTAAAGTTTAGCTTCTCTCCCCCAGTTCAGTGTAGTCAGTTCTCTTTACTAATCTTACATTTACATTTTTTTCAACAGAAAGCAATTGAAGAAACATTTGGTGTGACACCTGACAAGCTTCGCATCTACTTTCATTACCAGCCGTCCTACTATCATCTCCACGTACACTTTACCCACGTCAAGTTTGAGGCCCCCGGACTGATGTTCTCAGGGCACACTTGCTGCAGGATGTCATCGACAATATAGAAATTAGTTCAGAATTCTATAGCCAGAAAACCCTGAGTTATCTTATCCGAGAGGATGATGCATTGTATCATTCATTCCTAGAAAAGAACTATTTTAGTAAATAGGATCTTTCATGTGTTTGTACAATGATGCCCTGACGATTTATCCTCAGAGTTCTATTACTTGCTGGGAGGGAGAAGTTCTTGTGTTGCAGCACTTAGTGATTGTCAAGCTTAGCAATGAGATCTTTCTATCCAGCTCGTTGTTTTAATCATAATTTATTTCCATTGGCACTTATCTATGACATGGTGGGAAAAGAAATCAAGGAAAATCACAAGAAACTCTAAGAACAATTAATAGAAAAAGAGCTCAACTATGGACATAAGCACAAAACGAGACCCAGTAATGAAATGTCCAACACGGAGAGTTATGATTTCTGCCCTATGTTCCATCTTCGGCCCAAGAGAAACTAATTTCTCCGTACAGTGGTTATCCAGCAGGTCAGATTATTTAATATGTCATTTAGTCAGATCTGGAACCTTCAAATTGTCTGCCCTTTAAACGCTGTTCAAGTGCTACGGTTGAGATTGTTGGAACACAGCCATAGCAATGTTGCTTCATTTCTATATTGGCACTGAACTTCTCAGCGTCTACAACTCTCCAGCAGACTTCAACATGAATCTCCTGCTAGCAACAAGGAAATGAGCAAGTAGCTTTCAGACTGTTGCATGCACTTTAAAAACTTGAGCTTGAACTTTTGTGATGATGCACTATCAATGGAAAAAACATTGTGTTTGTTACGGCCATGAGGAAACCATGGAAATGTTCACTTGAATAATCTAAGGCAACTCTCTATTTGCCAACAGTGTTAAACAGTTGTCATTGGCTTCATTTGAACAGCCGTCATTGGTTACATTTGAACAGCCGTCTTTGTCTACATTTGAACAGCCGTCATTGGCTACATTTAATCTCACTGCAATATTCCTGGAATTGATAAAACTAACAAATTAGTAAAGGAAGTAGGGAAACCATTCGACCCAGATATAACCTTTGAAGAGTTCATTTGACCTTTTAGACATAAACACATGAACATATGGGATACAGAACACTAGGGTTACCCGCATCATAGCAACAAAATAGCAGTTTCCAGGTTCTGAATAGACCACACCTGATCATAGTACCACCTTTTAAGTGTCCAATGGGGTATACCAGAGAAACTTGAATGAAACTGGAACAAGTTGAGCTGGACAGCACTCTAATGTTGTAGACATCATGCAATGACATCACTTACAGAAATAAACAACACTTCTACCACTCTAGAGTTTGGCCTACAACTAGCCAGCACTCTAATGTTGTGGACATCATGCAATGACATCATTCACAGAAATATAACACTTCTACCACTCTAGAGTTTGGCCTACAACTATCCAGCACTCTAATGTTGTGGACATCATGTAATGACATCATTCACAGAAATAAACAACACTTCTACCACTCTAGAGTTTGGCCTACAACTAGCCAGCACTCTAATGTTGTGGACATCATGCAATGACATCATTCACAGAAATATAACACTTCTACCACTCTAGAGTTTGGCCTACAACTATCCAGCACTCTAATGTTGTGGACATCATGCAATGACATCATTCACAGAAATAAACAACACTTCTACCACTCTTGAGTTTGGCCTACAACTAGCCAGCACACTAATAGGTTTTATGATATAAGAAATTATCATTTCTACCTGTAGGAACCTGCAATTACAAGGATCAGCATGCTCAAACACTCACATAGGAAATATTCATCTACTGCTAGCCAGTTGTCTAACTAGTTACTCCTATCAGAGCTTCTACATTCTTTCAAAACTGTCCAGTGTGGATGAATTCTTCTATGTTAATCTATCTCTGACTAACGTCATGTTTAACTATTTGACTGATCTCTCTATTCCATTTCTATCTATTTCTAATTACTTGATCTAACGTCATGTTTAACTATTTTACTGATCTCTCTATTCCATTTCTATCTATTTCTAATTACTTGATCTAACGTCATGTTTAACTATTTGACTGATCTCTCTATTCCATTTCTATCTATTTCTAATTACTTGATCTAACGTCATGTTTAACTATTTTACTGATCTCTCTATTCCATTTCTATCTATTTCTAATTACTTGATCTAACGTCATGTTTAACTAATTGACTGATCTCTCTATTCCATTTCTATCTATTTCTAATTACTTGATCTAACGTCATGTTTAACTAATTGACTGATCTCTCTATTCCATTTCTATCTATTTCTAATTACTTGATCTAACCAGCCAACTTTTTCCAGGTGGTGTCCTCTCTCATTGGTGCCTTCCCAGGTCTAATCTGTTACTTGCTGGCCGTACCAATGAGAACTGAATCAAATCAGCTCTCTCGTCTGCCCATTGAGTTTGGTCATGTGACCACAATCATACCATTCACTGGATGACCTTTGAATTAAACAGTAATCCACATGGCCGAGACTTAATTGCTTTCCCCAATTAGTGTTCCCACTCTTGTAGTACAGTTCTCTGTGTTAACTCTAGAGTTTCCACTCATCTGGAACATTTTTCTGTTAACTCTAATGTTCCGACTCTTCTAAAACACTGTTTTAACCTTCTAAAACCCAAGATCTGGTACAGGGGATGGGAACCGGAATGGCTGCTGGGCATCTTAAACAGAGGTGTCCAATATACAATGGGCAGAGAAGGCACATATGACCTTTGTCAGGAGTATTCCTGAATAGGCTGTATGTTGATGTCAGTAATTTGAGCTAATTGCTGTCAACACCCCACCTTTACCAGATATGTATATATTATTCAGATGAATGACTTGGAGTTTATGGAGACGAACAAAAGATATGCTGTCTCTTTCAATCATTGATACCACTGTGATTGTGTGGAAGGTTTGTGGACTGGGGATCAAAGAGAGAGCAAACATTGACCAAGTCAAAGAAGAAATGGTTTCTCAAGCTTCTAGTTCATTGTTCTGTTGTTGGTATTGGTGCTGCTGTCTGTGGTCCTCTATAACATATTGTCATTAATATCTGCAGGTATTTGTGCATAGCTATGTTGTTCCATATAGGTTGCTTCTTTTGTTAATTGTAAAATATGAATTATGCATTTTAAAATAAATTAATTAACTGTTATTTTCTGCTAAACCTTGCCATCTTTAACCTTCTCAATCTAGGAATTGTTTTGTTCACCTTCTCAGTGTTTGCTGCTAATTCATCATCTTTAGTCCCACAGCCTTCCCAGTTAAGACCTGCTTTCTGAGATGTGCCAACGATTAATCATGTCTATTCTCTGATCTTGTTCTTTGAGCCTTCTTTAACCTCTTCCTTTGCAGTTTTTTTCCTCAGAACTGTACTTGATACTGAATCAGGACATCATTAATTCCTTTTGTGTAACTTGTTAATGAAACATGTTTATAAGATTTGTCTGGGAGCTCTAGTAAATCTCAATGGTTATGTTTTCTTCATGTGAAGTTGATTGATTTGATTGTGTGGAGAAAAAAACATTCATTTTTAGTTGTAATTTTTTAACTTAAAATATTTAAGATTTTTGAATGAAGAGATTGAATTTGTATTAGAGTGAGAACAGATGTAGAATGTATGGAGATGTTGAATTTATATTAGAGTGAGAACAAATGTAGAATGTATGGAGATGTTGAGTTTGTATTAGAGTGAGAACAGATGTAGAATGTATGGAGATGTTGAATTTGTATTAGAGTGAGAACAGATGTAGAATGTATGGAGATGTTGAGTTTGTATTAGAGTGAGGACAGATGTAGAATGTATGGAGATGTTGAGTTTGTATTAGAGTGAGAACAGCAGTAGAATGTATGGAGATGTTGAGTTTGTATTAGAGTGAGAACAGATGTAGAATGTATGGAGATGTTGAGTTTGTATTAGAGTGAGAACAGATGTAGAATGTATGGAGATGTTGAGTTTGTATTAGAGTGAGAACAGATGTAGAATGTATGGAGATGTTGAGTTTGTATTAGAGTGAGAACAGATGTAGAATGTATGAAGATGTTGAATTTGTATTAGAGTGAGAACAGATGTAGAATGTATGGAGATGTTGAATTTGTATTAGAGTGAGAACAGATGTAGAATGTATGGAGATGTTGAATTTGTATTAGAGTGAGAACAGATGTAGAATGTATGGAGATGTTGAATTTGTATTAGAGTGAGAACAGATGTAGAATGTATGGAGATGTTGAATTTGTATTAGAGTGAGAACAGATGTAGAATGTATGGAGATGTTGAATTTGTATTAGAGTGAGAACAGATGTAGAATGTATGGAGATGTTGAATTTGTATTAGAGTGAGAACAGATGTAGAATGTATGGAGATGTTGAATTTGTATTAGAGTGAGAACAGATGTAGAATGTATGGAGATGTTGAATTTGTATTAGAGTGAGAACAGATGTAGAATGTATGGAGATGTTGAATTTGTATTAGAGTGAGAACAGATGTAGAATGTAGTTACTAGAGTTGAGGAGAAAGAGGATTGTTATCGCTAGTAATTACTTGGTTCTGGAGGTGAAAGATGGGGGCAAAATGGATGTCATAGATGGAGGTGAAAGATGTGCACAAGGATGTATGTGAATTAATGGTGAAGATAAATTGCCAAAAGGAGAAGTTGGGGAACAGACATTGTGAGAGGATATACCATAGATAGTGGCCAAGGGAGCACTGGATGTCCTGGAACCTGGCAGCAACAGTTGACTAGTAGAGACCAAAGTGAGGGATATACTAGAGTGAGAAGTGAAGACTGTTTAGACTTTAGAACGGAATGCCTTCACTGCAGATGGGGCTTTCCCATATCTGCTCAGCCCCCTATCCAGGAACGATCTTGCAACCTGATCATTCATACTGTTCTATTGAACGTGTTGCGTTCTGTAAGAATGGTGCTCAACACTTATAATGCACCCAGGATCGCTGTAATGGCCGTCATGGACAGTACAATGACAATGCCCCAATCTGTATAACTTCATGATCAGTGAGAGCATGCCCCAACAAATGACGTCAGGCCTCCACATCGGTGAAACACTCGATCCGACCGCAGTCCAGCTGGTGACAAATTTGCAGTTGAACGCCAATCACACATCCCGTCCCTGGTACCGTTGTACAAACACCCCGCCGCCTGCAGCACTATCTCAGAGCACCAAAACCCTGTTTGTGTGATCAGGTGGATGTGACTGGACTGCTGCTGTCTCCACAAATAAAAATCCAAACCAGAAGGAATCACTTGAAACCACATTGCAACAATAATGCTGAACTTGATTCGACTGAGCGACTATCTTGGTCGCCGCACCAACTAGAAGTCCTCAGTGAAAACAGTCATCATCATGTGCCACACCAGACCATGCCCTTCCACAATCTTCTATACATCGTATCAATTCTGTTGTTGACTGTTTTCTATGACACCAGGCTATCCAGTATCTTCTCTCTTTGTCATCCGCGATCTCTTTCCCTGTATTTTGACAGTTGTAACCAAGTACTCCAACTTTCCTCTTCTTATGATGTGCCCGAAAAATTTTGATTGTTTCATTCTGTTTCTTGAGAGCTCCCTTTTAGTGTTGGCCTCTTTGAGAATTTCCTCGTTGGTCTATTTTGGCTGTCCAGGTAACTTTCAACATTCTTCTGAGAAATCCCATCTCTGTGGCCTCTAATCGTCTTTTCATTTGTTTGTCTACTGTCCATGATTTGCTTCCATATGTCAGAATTGGCTCTATATATCACTGATTAACTCTTCTTTTGACATAGACTTGTTGCACAAGATGTTTTTTTTCTTTATTTTCTGAAATGACACTTTGTTTGACCTGAGCTATTCTGCTTTTTATTTCTGTGGTGCATCTTCCATCTTTTACCACACCCAGCTCTCTCTCTCTCTCTCTCCTCCCCCTCCTCATCCTCCTCTTTTTTAAAAACTCAAATCCAATGTAAGAAAAAAAAGAGGATTTCAGAATAGAAACGCCGAGTGGAAAAGTGGAACTTAGAAAGAACGAGATCTTGGCGTTTGTGCGGCTAGAATTATAATAGAGCAAGTATGGTTGACAGGTGCTGTAACATTGGATAAAAAAAGTTATATACAACTGAGTTATGTTAGAACTCAGTGTCGATGGTTCACTTTTGAGCTGTTACACATTATGGGCTACTAAAACCCGCTGGCAGAGAATAAACCCCCCCCCCCCGATCTATCGTGACTTTTCCAGCTATAGACTGCTGACGTCACTACCCACAACCACCCTCGCTGAGAAAGCTGAAAACGTCACGCTAGTAAGTAAATCTTTTTCCCATTCTGACCACGGTCCACGACACAGGGAAGTCATTTTTTCTTTTCTTTAAGTTTTTCTTTTCGCCAGTTTCAATTATTTTGTTTTGGATGTTTCGTTACTAATTAGCTATGTAGGATTAGTTTTATTTACTTACATATCTGTGTGTGCGTGTTGTTTGTTTTTTTCCTGCTGAAGGCCTATTGAGCCGAAACGTCGTTCAAATCTGTGTCGTCTACCAATCACGTAAAGCTTTTACCATACAATTTTTTCTATTTATTTTTTCCAATTCTCCCTTAAGTAAATCTATACCTGGTTTTGTATGAAGAAGGTGTCATTTCGGACTGGTCCCATCTTTATCATCATCAGGTGCCATGCCGGTTGACGTAGACGATCATCTCCCTCCACGTCACTCGGTCCTTCATGCATTTCATAATTTCATTTGGCGATCTTTCATTACGCCTTTTGGATAAGCTGTTCAATAATTTGGCGATCTTCATTTGAATAGTTGAGTAAATAATAGACATCACATTTAGTTGTAAATCCATGAGTTTGAAAATGTTGCAAAAACCACATAGGTTGTAGCTATCGTTTGTTGTGTATCAGCTCCGTAACGATCGGACTCTGTTGCTAGTTTAATACAGGGGAAAACCCTCCGAGGTCACTGTAGTCCAGGTAGCCTGTGTGACGTCATCATCGTGTTCCCGGAAATGGTCTGCTAAAATCTTGTCAGTCTCGCGATGTAGTACTGCGATATCTTTCTTTCTTTCTTTCTTTTCCCTCCTCGTTTGCATTTCGACGTCTATGGGAGATATGGTTCGCTGTTTCTTGCTCTTCTATTATGTGATGACGACATAGACGTATAATAGCACATATCATGTTACTGAATATTTGGGGAAATGCTTGCCCTAGTGCCTTCACCTCAAGGTCTTGTTAGAAGTCAGACATCCTTAACTGTGTATACAAACACGACATCCTTAACTTTTTACACAAACACATAATTAACTGTGTACACAGTCACAACATCATTAACTGTGTACACAAATACAACATACTTAAATGTGTGCACAAACACATCATTTACTGTGTACACAAACACAACTTCATTAACGGTGTGCACTAACACAACATGGGTGTCCGGTTAGCGCAATCGATAGGTGTATCTTGGTCTACGCCCTATGGGCCGGTTGCGGCTCGAAAGGTCAATAGATAGAAAAAGCCAGTTTGTCTTGTTTGTGTTGTGTTTAGTAGTTCTCTTTTCATTTTTAGTTGTTTTAAAACTTCATCGCTTGTTTTCTTTTCTTTCCATCCAATTTTTCCTATTCTTTTATATAAGACCACATTTCAAAGACTTCAATTTTATGTTCTGCTTTCTTGTCTAATGTCCATGTTTCTGCATCATATAGGAATGTTGAGAAGATATACCGTTTTGCTATTCTTAGCTTTAGCCCTGGTGTTATTTGTTTTTTATTTTTCATGACATTAAAATTACTGTTTGTCATTCCCATTTTTTTTTATTTATTTTAGTTGTACATTTTCCATCACTGGTTATAGTATGTCCCAGGTAGTTGTAGTTCTGAACTGTCTTCAGGTCTATTTTTTCAACTTTGATATCCACTTGTTTTGAGTTCTTCTTTGTTTATGATCATAGTTTTAGTCTTTTTGATATTCATATCTAGTCAATATTTTTTGTTTGTCATGTTTATTTCATTAAGTAATTGTTGTAAATCTTTAGGATTTTCTACTAGTAGTACAGTATCATCAGAATATCTTAGGTTATTGATTATCTTTCCATTAAAGTTTAGACCTGGCATCTCTATGATGTTTTTAAAGATTTGCTCAGTGTATAGATTGAACAAGCTTGGTGATAGGATGCATCCTTGTCTCACTCCTCTTTTTATATCAATGGGTGTAGAGTTCTCTTTGTTATATTTTATTGTTGCTATTTGCTCCCAGTACAAATTACATATTAGTCGTATGCTGTGTCACCTTGATGTATATCTTTTAGGCTGTCTAAAAGTTGTGCGAAACAAAATCAGCCCAGAAATTAACGATGAACAGTGTGGTTTTGTTAGAGATAAAGGAACAAGCAATGCCATTTATATCATAAGATCTTTAGTAGAAAGAGCCATAGAGGTGAAAACAGATCTATACCTATGTTTCATAGATTACACCAAAGCATTTGACAGAGTAAAGCACCAAGAAATAATCAAAATTTTAGAAAGCATAAACGTAGACAGCAAAGATCTAAGAATAATAAAGAACATGTACTGGCAAAAAACAGCGGCCATAAGAACTGGAAACCAATTGGGAATGTTTCAAAAAATAAAATAAGGGTGTTAGACAAGGTTGTGTGCTGTCACCAGATTTGTTTAATATTTATAGTGAGATTATTTTAAGATCCATAAAGAGCATGCCTGGAATAACAATTGGAGGTCATAATATAAATAATCTAAGGTATGCTGATGATACAGTCTTAATCGCTAAGAGTGAAAATGAGTTACAAGAAATGTTGGACATTATAATGAAAGAAAGCAAAAATAAAGGACTCAGCCTTAATAGCAAAAAGACAGAGGTAATGGTAACAACAAAGAAAAAGACATTACCTGAGGAGGCAAAATAAAGACAAGTGGAACAATATTAAAACAGGTAAATTAATTTAAATATTTGGGAACTTTGTTAACCTCAGACGGAAGATGTACAAAAGAGGTGAGATGCAGAATGGCTCAGGTAAAAACAGCTTTCTAGAAAATGAGGAAGATACTATGCAATCCATTTTTGACAATAGAAACAAGAAAAAGAGTTATTACATGTTACGTAGAGCCAGTCTTGACATATGGATGCGAATCATGGACAATAGGACAACAGACAAGACAATCACTGGAGTTTTACAGAAGAATGTTGAGAGTACCATGGACAGCTAAGAAGAGTAATGAAGATGTTCTGAGAGAGGCCAAAGCAAAAAGAGAGCTAATTTCCAATATTAGGAAGAAACAATCATCATTTTTTGGCCATGTAATGAGAAGAGAACAACTGGAATATATTGTCACAACTGGAAAAATTGAGGGACGAAGAGACAGAGGGAAGCAAAGAGAGAAAATACCAGACAGCTTAAGATAATGGCTCTGGCAGAAAGTCAACAACAGAAATGATAAATAACTGTCGAGATCGAAAGTTGTGGAGAAACATGATCACCTATGCCAGTATGCCCGGCACTTGATGATGATGACGGTGTATATCGGTGCGCTCACGATAGAACCAGAGAGATAAAGGCCGCTTGGTCAAAGCAGTCGCCATGACGTGTGAGACTCACGATTTTTATTTTATCCCTGGTAGAAAAAAAAAAATTCTAAGAATATAAATTTGATGGCCAAAAAAAAAAAAATACATAACGGCCTAGATGACTCCTAGCGGACCTGTACAGATCAAGAAGAGCAAAAACCATTAGCGCATCTGGAAGGACACAGACAATGAAAAGAACCCACTCATTTCGTTATAATAAAGCTCCCGGAGAAGCCAATAAAAATTGCACTAGCCGACCTGTGAGGGTCGACCGTGCGGGGTATTGGGAATAGTTTTCAACTAGCAATAACCACGCCTCGGTAAAACCTCATTGGCTATGGTACCGCCACTGCGCAAAGCTAACCGTTCTGACCTCACCGGCTAGAGGCCATGCATCGGACTGTGTTGGAAGGATGTTATTTTGTCTAGTGCATATAGTTGATTTATAAATTGTGCCCCCTAAATTATGAATATATAAATAACAACGTAATGAAGTAGTAGATAATCTAAATATATAAAGTAAATATACGCAATTTAAATTCAAATAGAGTCATATATTAATAATTATATTATACATGCTATATTGGTTGAGAAAGTGAACTTGGATAACTAAGTTAGAGAACCCTGTTTTACTAATATCAATTTAAAACATTGTTTCCCCTTGATAGTTTAAAATTTTGTTGTTGTATGCTATATGTGGCTATATGAAGAATATTTATTCTGTTATTAGAAATTGCTACAAATTAGAAATTATTACAAATTAGAAATTATTACAAATTAGAAGTTATTACAAATTAGAAGTTATTACAAATTTAGAAATTATTACAAATTAGAAGTTATTACAAATTAGGAGTTATTACAAATTTATAAATTATTACAAATTAGAAATTATTACAAATTAGAAGTTATTACAAATTAGAAGTTATTACAAATTTAGAAATTATTACAAATTAGAAGTTATTACAAATTAGAAGTTATTACAAATTTAGAAATTATTACAAATTAGAAGTTATTACAAATTAGAAGTTATTACAAATTAGAAGTTATTACAAATTAGAAGTTATTACAAATTTAGAAATTATTACAAATTAGAAGTTATTACAAATTAGAAGTTATTATTGACAACACAAGTTGCGTCACCTTCTCCGTGTGTTACGTCTGCTGGCGTAGATGATCACGCCCCTGCACAATATTATTTTTCTCCTACACTCAATTAGCATCTTAGAATATGAAAAACGTCTTATACAACAAATCTATGTCAATAGAAGTGAGAGAGAGTAGTTCATCGGTGCTATGTAGAGCCAATTCTGACCTATGGAAGCGAATCATGGACAGTAGACAAACAAATGAAAAGACAACTAGAAGCCACAGAGATAGAATTTCTAAGAAGAATGTTGAAAGTTCCCTGGACAGATAAAAATACCAATGAGAACATTCTCAAAGAGGCCAACACAAAAAGGCAGCTCATAAAAAACATCAGAAAGAAGCAATCAACATTTTTTGGGCACATCATGAGAAGAGGAAAGTTGGAATACTTGGTTACAACTGGCAAAATAAAAGGAACGTCAATTCTCTCTATCTCTTCTGTTTGAATGCCGTGTTGAATGACGTCAATTCTCTCTATCTCTTCTGTTTGAATGTCGTGTTGAATGACGTCACTTCTCTCTATCTCTTCTGTTTGCATGCCGTGTTGAATAACGTCAATTCTCTCTATCTCTTCTGTTTGCATGCTGTGTTGTATGACGTCAATTCTCTCTATCTCTTCTGTTTGAATGCCGTGTTGAATGACGTCAATTCTCTCTATCTCTTCTGTTTGAATGCCGTGTTGAATGACGTCAATTCTCTCTATCTCTTCTGTTTGAATGCCGTGTTGAATGACGTCAATTCTCTCTATCTCTTCTGTTTGAATGCTGTGTTGTATGACGTCAATTCTCTCTATCTCTTCTGTTTGAATGCCGTGTTGAATGACGTCAATTCTCTCTATCTCTTCTGTTTGCATGCCGTGTTGAATGACGTCAATTCTCTCTATCTCTTCTGTTTGCATGCCGTGTTGAATGACGTCAATTCTCTCTATCTCTTCTGTTTGCCTTCCATGTTGAATGACGTCAATTCTCTCTATCTCTTCTGTTTGAATGTTGTGTTGTATGACGTCAATTCTCTCTATCTCTTCTGTTTGAATGCTGTGTTGTATGACGTCAATTCTCTCTATCTCTTTTGTTTGAATGCCGTGTTGAATGACGTCTATCTATCTATCTTTCGTTCGCCTGAAGTATTGTCTATATCTGCAATGTCGTTTCCTGTATAAATTTTACTGTCTTTTGTAATTCTTGCAGTGGCCCATATAGTTTTGTCTGTAGTGTTGTATCTATGGGCCAATGGATTTTCCTCAGTCTACTATATTCAGTGCAGTCTTGAAGTATGTCTTCAGCAGTCTGGGGTGCCTGTCCACATGTACAAGTAGTTGATGTGCCGATCTTGAATTTTATATACATGTGACTATGGAGTCGATTGTGTCCTGTTCTTAGGCGTATAATGATAACTTGTTCATATCTATTCATATTATGAAAGGCATCCTGATTTGGGGCTTGTGGTCCTCTGATTGATTTGATTATCTGTTTCTTATGATGGTATGTAACTGGTGTATCTAGTTGTATGCCTGTTGAACCTTCCTTCGCCAACTGATCTGCTTTCTCATTTCCTGGTATTCCACAGTGAGACGGGATCCACTGCAGGGCAACCCTGTGGTGCTTGCAGAGTTCAGTCAATAAGGTCTGCAGATGTGGTAATTTTCTGGATTGTAGTGCCTGGAGTACTGATCTTGCATCTGTCAAAAACACTACAGGCTGTGGGCTAAGATTACTGTTCAGCAGTTTTTCTATTGCCAACTTTATTGCTTGTATTTCTGCATCATAATTGTGACAATATTTCCCTGTTGCTATTTTATTCATATCCCTAGTGTTATTTGGGTATTCTATATATGCACCTGCTCCCCCATTCTTTACTGCATTCTGTGCTGATCCATCTGTGTACACACGGATCCATAGGTCTTGTGGGTATTCTTCATCCAGGAAACTGAGAGTTATTGTTTTTCGCTGTAGACTATTTTGTTCCTCTTTGTCAACTATTCCTTTCACTTCTGTCCGTATTTGAACTGATAATCCTGATTCATCTGTCCAGGGAGTCTGTTCTGGTATGGGCAGAAGGGGTTTAACAACTCTTGGCATGTCTGGTGTTTGTCTACTAATACGCTTGGCTTGGTGGATAAAGCTGCTTCTCTTAAGTCGTCCCAATGCAAGATTTTGGAATCTGTCCTTCATTGGATGTCTCGGCATGCATACAAATTTTTCTGCCTGTATCAGCACCTTTGTGTCTCTCCGTTCTCTCAGTGCTGGTATCCTCCACAATTTCTCCATCTCCAATATTGGTGTTGATTTCATTGCTCCTGTGATGACCCTAAGTGTTTGGTTTTGTACTTTATCCAGTTCTTGCAATGTGGTGTTTGATGCTGAGCACCATGCGGATGATCCATATTCTAAATGTGGGCGTATACTCTGTTGGTAAACTTTACTGAGTATTTCCCCACTCGCACCCCATGTGGTTCCACACAACTTTCTTAGAATAGCCAATTTCCTCCTTGCTTTTTGGGTTGCCTTATTTATCTGCTGTTTCCAAGATAGTTTGTTATCAAATGTAACTCCGAGATATGTAGCTTGTATGTCTTCTTTCACAGGCTCATTGTTTATGTAGATGGCTCCTGCTTTTTGTTTTGGGGAGAGTGTGAAAAGTGTAGTACTGCATTTGTCTGTATTGATGCTGATACACCATCTATTTGTCCATGAATTCAGTGCATTCATAGCTCTTTGTAGCAATTTGGAGGCCACTGTTGCATACTCCTCTGTGCACCACATTACCAAGTCATCTGCATACATTGCCACTTTGATGCCATGTGGTAGTTCAGTAACTAGGTCATTGATGTAGATCAGAAAAAGTGTTGGAGATAGTACCCCTCCTTGTGGAACGCCCTGGCGCAATAAGACCTTCTTACTCTTAAGACCATCCAGTTGCACTCTGGCTCTCCTGTTATGCAGGTATGCTTTGACCCATTTGTACATCCTGCCATTTACTCCATAATTTCTCAGTTTCTTCAAAAGCCCTTCCTTCCATACCTTATCGAATGCTTTCTTTAGGTCTATCCATGCTGCTAGTACCAGTTTCTTTTCTTGAAACGCATCTTCAATTTCCTGGGAAAGATAGGTTGCTTGATCTTCGGTAGAGTAACACTGTCTAAAGCCTGCTTGTTGTGGGACAAGGAGATTTTCACTTTCCAGGTACCACTGCAGTCTGAGATTGATTATACGTTCCATTGTTTTACACAAACAGCTTGTAAGGCTGATTGGTCTATAGCTGAATGTCATTGAACCATCTTTTCCTGGCTTTAGTAATGGTATCATAATTGCTTCTCTCCATGCCTGTGGCACTCTACCTGTGATCCAGCAAATGTTGTAGATCTGCAGTAGTTTTGCTTTAGCTGCAGTTCCCAAGTTCTTAATCATTTCATTGGACACTCCATCATTGCCTGGTGACTTTTTCATTTTTAATTTGGATATTGCCAGCTCTAGCTCTCTTTGTGTAATGGGTGTTTCCATTACTTCATGTGTGGTCTCTTCTTGTCTTGTATTTTGTTGTTTTAAACGGGTCTCTTGTCGTTTTTCTAGGCTAATTTCAATATTATTGTCATTTGCAAAGGAGTCTGCAAAGTAATTTGCTGCTTGTTTACCTGTTAGAATGTTTCCATCCTTCTTCAGTGTAATTTTGGTGTTCCTTTCTGTACCCTCATCATTCAGCTGTTTTACAAGCTTCCACACTTTTCTTGTGTCTCGTTCAAGATTCAAGGACTCTGTTTTCTCTTTCCAGCTTCTCCGTCTGGCTTGTAGTTTAGCCCGTTGAAATTTGGCTTTAGCATGCTGGTAGTTGTTGTGGTGTTCTTGGCAAGGGTTGAATGACGTCAATTCTCTCTATCTCTTCTGTTTGCATGCCGTGTTGAATGACGTCAATTCTCTCTATCTCTTCTGTTTGCATGCCGTGTTGAATGACGTCAATTCACTCTATCTCTTCTGTTTGCCTTCCGTGTTGAATGACGTCAATTCTCTCTATCTCTTCTGTTTGCCTTCCGTGTTGAATGACGTCAATTCTCTCTATCTCTTCTGTTTGAATGCTGTGTTGTATGACGTCAATTCTTTCTATCTCTTCTGCTTGAATGCTGTGTTGTATGACGTCAATTCTCTCTATCTCTTCTGTTTGAATGCTGTGTTGTATGACGTCACTTCTCTCTATCTCTTCTGTTTGAATGCTGTGTTGTATGACGTCAATTCTCTCTATCCCTTCAGTTTGAATGCTGTGTTGTATGACGTCAGTTCTCTCTATCCCTTCAGTTTGAATGTTGTGTTGTATGACGTCAATTCTCTCTATCCCTTCAGTTTGAATGCTGTGTTGCATGACGTCAATTCTCTCTATCTCTTCTGTTTGCCTTCCGTGTTGCATAACGTCACTTCTCTCTATCTCTTCAGTTTGAATGCTGTGTTGTATGACGTACGTCAATTCTCTCTATCTCTTTTGTTTGAATGCTGTGTTATATGACGTTACTTCTCTCTATCTCTTCAGTTTGAATGCTGTGTTGTATGACGTACGTCAATTCTCTCTATCTCTTCAGTTTGAATGCTGTGTTGTATGACGTCACTTCTCTCTATCTCTTCAGTTTGAATGCTGTGTTGTATGACGTACGTCAATTCTCTCTATCTCTTTTGTTTGAATGCTGTGTTGTATGACGTCAATTCTCTCTATCTCTTCTGTTTGCCTTCCGTGTTGCATGACGTCAATTCTCTCTATCTCTTCTGTTTGAATGCCGTGTTGTATGACGTCAATTCTCTCTATCTCTTCAGTTTGAATGCTGTGTTGTATGACGTCAATTCTCTCTATCTCTTCAGTTTGAATGCTGTGTTGTATGACGTCAATTCTCTCTATCTCTTCAGTTTGAATGCTGTGTTGTATGACGTCAATTCTCTCTATCTCTTCAGTTTGAATGCTGTGTTGTATGACGTCAATTCTCTCTATCTCTTCAGTTTGAATGCTGTGTTGTATGACGTCAATTCTCTCTATCTCTTCAGTTTGAATGCTGTGTTATATGACGTCAATTCTCTCTATCTCTTCAGTTTGAATGCTGTGTTGTATGACGTCAATTCTCTCTATCTCTTCCTTTTGAATGCTGTGTTGTATGACGTCAATTCTCTCTATCCCTTCAGTTTGAATGCTGTATTGTATGACGTTAATTCTCTCTATCTCTTCAGCTTGAATGCTGTGTTGTATGACGTCAATTCTCTCTATCTCTTCAGTTTGAATGCTGTATTGTATGACGTTAATTCTCTCTATCTCTTCAGTTTGAATGCTGTATTGTATGACGTTAATTCTCTCTATCTCTTCAGTTTGAATGCTGTGTTGTATGACGTCAATTCTCTCTATCCCTTCAGTTTGAATGCTGTGTTGTATGACGTCAATTCTCTCTATCTCTTCAGTTTGAATGCTGTGTTGTATGACGTCAATTCTCTATATCTCTTCTGTTTGCCTGCCACGTTGCACGACGCCAATTCTTTGTTGTTGCATCTGTTTACTTAATTAATGCTTTATAGAATGTCAATCGCCGGGACCAGTGTTACATGTCCAGATTTAGTGACAGCAATCTTATTGAGCTGCTTAGCTGGCAGTGTGCTTGCTAGTGTTCATCCAATGACTAAAGGAATAATTGCATCTCTTCGTTATCCGTCCTTAAAATGACGTTAAGTGGGCGTTATTGCGTTGTTTTGTGGTTTCAAGTAGAATTGTGATATTTCCGCCTTTTACCCAACACATCCGACTTCAGCACTGCATTTTTGAGTACCAGGATTGCTTTCCCTCTCAATCCCTACTCACTATGTATACCACACCCCATTTACTGGCTCCCTCCCTACTCACTTGGCTAGACGAGGCTAATTAGTCTGTTTCTAGGGGCACTGTGAAGAGGTGGAGTAGTGTCTGGATAATTATAATTCACAATTCTTGGCGCTAGCCCTCAGCTATGATTCGATGACAGCTTTCAGCCCTGTTGATGAATGACAGGCCCCTAGCGGTGTGTTTAAATGCAAGTCCCTCGTGGTATCATGCCGAAGTGTTGGACTCTAGTTGCGGCTATCTTTTGTTCTCTGATTATCTCTGCTCTTGTTTATTTTTCCAAGTGCTGTAAACACATCTTCTTTTTTCTTTCTCTTCTACCTTCCAGCTCCCAGTGGAGCATAGGTCTTCAACAAACACTTTCACCTCCCAGTGGAGCATAGGTCTTCAACAAACACTTTCACCTCCCAGTGGAGCATAGGTCTTCAACAAACACTTTCACCTCCCAGTGCAGCATAGGTCTTCAACAAACACTTTCACCTCCCAGTGGAGCATAGGTCTTCAACAAACACTTTCACCTCCCAGTGGAGCATAGGTCTTCAACAAACACTTTCCAAGTCGTTCTGTTTCTTGCCATTCTTTTAAGATCATTCCATGTCTTCCCCAGACAAGAAAATCACTGGAGTGTAGAAATGTGGTTTTACAGAAGAGTGTTGAGAGTGCCATGGACAGTTAAGAAGAGTAATGAAGATGTTCTGAGAGAGGTCAAAGCAAAAAGAGAGCTAATTTCTAATATTAGGAAAAAAACACATCCTTTTTTGGCCATGTAATGAGAAGAGAACAACTGGTATATATTGTAACAACTGGAAAAATTGAGGGACGAAGAGATAGAGGGAAGCAAAGAGAAAAAATAACAGACAGTTTAAGAGAATGGCTTGGCAGAAGGTCAACAACAGAAATGATAAATAACTGTCGAGATCGAAAGTTGTGGAGAGGCATGATCACCTACGCCAGTAGGCCCGGTACTTGATGATGATATCTTCCCTATCATCTTCATCTCTGCTTCTATCTCTCTTCTCCAAGAATTTACATCTCTTAGACATAGAGCCTTTATCTTAACATCTACGTGATGTCCAACAAAATACAGGTACTCCGGTGTCTTCCCACTTCAACTCCCCTGATCACAAGGGCAAAGACGACATCCGTGTCACTGGCATTGTCCTTTGTCACTCTGGCGACCGCAGCCGCTATACTTTGGAAAATCGCCTTATAATCCAGTATGGTTCGCTGACCCCGAGAGGTATGAATGTATCACACTCATACGCATAGTTTCTTTTTGCTTGCTCCTTCCCTTTTGCATAGCCTTCTCTACTACACATATTTGGATTCTTTGGTCTACTTACTATGCCATGCTTTTTATAGTTCTTCGCCTCTAGTCCCTTATGAGACACTTCGGTTTTCTCCTCTATAATTTTTTTCTGTGCTTCTTACCCCTCATTTATTTTTATTGTACCCCACTCTCAGACATCTCACTCTTAGCGTCTTTTTACACCTGTCGGTCTACTATTCGATTCTTTCTCCTTTGTGTTTGCACACTGACCCCTGCGTTAACTCCTCTGGTTCTGTTTACATTTACGACCTTTTTGGCACGATTTTCGACGTTCACGACAGCCGCACTTGGTTACGATTTTATTTTGGATTTGACAGGATAGTTTTATTTATATTTGTTGTTATCTTTAACACATTTCGATTGTTTTTGTTTTGGTTGTTTCGTTATCAGTTTTGTGTGTGTGTGTTTGTTTGTTTGTTTGTTCCTGATGAAGGCCTATTGAGCTGAAACGTTGTTTAGTCTGTGTCGTCCACTTGTCACGTAAAGCTTCTTACATACCATTTTTTTATTTTTTTATTTTTCCTTATATTCAGCTTTACTGCAGCTTCGCATTTTTATGCCTTAACCCTTTATCTTTCCTGGATGGCGGATTTACTTTTATTCTTCTCTTTGACTTGTTCATGTTTGTGAAGTTTTTTTCGGCTTATTTTTGTACCGTATGGGATAGCCAGTCACATGCCCAACCCTCATTTCTCGCCTCTTACGAACATGCCTGGTAGGGTACAGCGCCGCTATTATTTACTCCCCTTTAGGGCCCCGGCAGCGTACGGGCGCAGTAAACACATCACTGTCCCTTATTTGTTTGTTTGTCTCTCCCCTTGTAAGTTAACATCCATAGTATTTATTTATTCTTTGCGAATGAGAAGGTCAAATCTCGCGAGATCGAAAGCTTGAACCGTTGTGACATACAAGTACAGTCACGTTATGAACGCAGCGATACAATTCTTGCAGGAAATAACAAAAATAGGAACGAACAATAAAGAAACAAAATACTAGAATGATCCTGCCCATTGTAACTACGCTTTCTCAAATATTTGTAGCATGAGCATAAAAAGTACAGCTTTAAAAAAAGGGGGAAAAAAGCCCCGTCACGCCAAGTGGCGTATAGGGAATATGGTGATCATAATTTGTATAGACTTCCATCACATGATTTTTGGGGTAATGTGGTCGGTATCACGCCCGCACCGCTTTACTTTCCCAGAAAAAAAATTCGGTACCCATTTAAGGCTGGGTGAACCCGGAAGCCGTCGATTAGGATCGAATCCGACCTCTTGTTCTTTGTTGTTCACTAACCACTGAGATATTGGGACTCCCATACACAGATCAATACCTTTATTAAAGATAAGAAAGGGAATCTGCTAAGTAATATAAGGGAAAAAATGGAGAGATGGAAAGGGAATCTGCTAAGTAATATAAGGGAAAAAATGGAGAGATGGAAAGGGAATCTGCTAAGTAATATAAGGGAAAAAATGGAGAGATGGAAAGGGAATCTGCTAAGTAATATAAGGGAAAAAATGGAGAGATGGAAAGGGAATCTGCTAAGTAATATAAGGGAAAAAATGGAGAGATGGAAAGGGAATCTGCTAAGTAATATAAGGGAAAAAAATGGAAAGATGGAAAGAGCACTTTGAAGAATTCAACAATACAACTCAACTCGAACGGTGTAGTTCACTAATTCTCGATTATCAAATAACAAATACCTGTCTTGTGACGATATCCTTCAGGGCTGCAGCACTCTCGACATGTCGCAGATGTTGCCTACAAAAACAATCCTGAATGACAAGTCATGCAAAACCGGCGAGGACCTCAATCGTACACTCTTGTTCGTGATCAAGGCTGATCTATATGTCTAAACGCATCTTCTTCTTCTACCTTTTTAGCTCCCAGTGGAGCATAGGCCTTCAACAAACACTTTCCAAGTCGTTCTGTTTTTTGCCATTCTTTAAAGATTATTCCATGTCTTCCCCATCATCTTCATCTCTGCTTCCATCTGTCTTCTCCAAGAATTCCTTGGTCTTCCTCTTTGTCTTTTCCCCTGGGGATTCCAAAAAAGGGCCTGTTGTGTAATACTCTCAGTTGGCTTCCGTAGTGTGTGTCCTATCCAACGCCATCGTCTTCGCTGTATCTCTTTATCCACTGGTGTTTGACCTTGTACATTTCCATAATTATATGTTCTTGTCCATGTTTGTGAAGTTTTTTTCGGCTTATTTTTTTACAGTATGGGGTAGCCAGTACCATGCCCAAGCCTCCTTTCTCGCCTCTTACAAACATGCCTGGTAGGGTACAACGCCATTATTCTTTATTCCCCTTTCGGGCCCCGGTAGCGCAACCGGTCTAAGCGCATAGCAGTAGCTAATTCCTGAAGAAGTAGAAGAAGAATAAGGAGAAGGAAGAAGAAGAAAAAGAAGTAAAGAATCCACTGTGCACATATTGTTTTGTAGTCTATAATAGCAATATTCTTTTCATCAGCATGGTGCCAAATACCAACAATACAACTCAACTGGTACTGTTTATTTCACCAGTTCTCGATCATGAAATAGTGAACTCTCTGTTTGGTAATGTCAACTATCGCAGTTTATCGACGAGTACCTTACAGTTCACCTACTACAAGCGATGATTTCTCCAATCTTGAAGTGAGTTCCCACCTCATAACATTCTCCACACTAGCAGCATCCTGTTCATCCCTTAGAAGATCATCACTTGAGATTCGCAACACTAAAGGACGAGGAACTCATTCACAGATCTTGACATTTTGTTTGTTGGAGGACACAGTCATCATTAAAGACAAATTATTCTATTCTATCATGGAATCAGTTTTCTTTGCTGTCGGGGCATTCCGATATCCGCTCCACCGCCTGTCCAGGCATTTCTCGAAGCGCATGCAGACTGATTGTTCATGTAAGGCGTTGATTATAGATGATCATGTGCCATACCGGTAAGCGTAGGCGATCATGTCCCTCCACAACCTTCTATCCACCTTCCATCGTATAAATTCTGTTGTTGACTGTTTTCCATGTCATACACCAAGCTGTCTAGTATTTTCTCTCTTTGTCGTCTGCGATCGCTCTTTCCCTGTATTTTCTCTCTTGTCGTCTGCGATCGCTCTTTCCCTGTATTTTCTCTCTTTGTCGTCTGCGATCGCTCTTTCCCTGTATTTTCTCTCTTTGTCCTCCGCGATCTCTCTTTCCCTGTATTTTCTCTCTTTGTCGTCTGCGATCGCTCTTTCCCTCTATTTTCTCTCTTTGTCCTCCGCGATCTCTCTTTCCCTGTATTTTCTCTCTTTGTCGTCCGCGATCTCTCTTTCCCTGTATCTTCTCTCTTTGTCGTCCGCGATCTCTCTTTCCCTGTATTTTCTCTCTTTGTCGTCCGCGATCTCTCTTTCCCTGTATCTTCTCTCTTTGTCGTCCGCGATCTCTCTTTCCCTGTATCTTCTCTCTTTGTCGTCCGCGATCTCTCTTTCCCTGTATCTTCTCTCTTTGTCGTCCGCGATCTCTCTTTCCCTGTATTTTCTCTCTTTGTCGTCCGCGATCTCTCTTTCCCTCTATTTTCTCTCTTTGTCGTCTGCGATCTCTCTTTCCCTGTATTTTCTCTCTTTGTCGTCTGCGATCTCTCTTTCCCTGTATTTTCTCTCTTTGTCGTCCGCGATCTCTCTTTCCCTCTATTTTCTCTCTTTGTCGTCTGCGATCTCTCTTTCCCTCTATTTTCTCTCTTTGTTGTCTGCGATCTCTCTTTCCCTGTATTTTCTCTCTTTGTCGTCCGCGATCTCTCTTTCCCTCTATTTTCTCTCTTTGTCGTCTGCGATCTCTCTTTCCCTCTATTTTCTCTCTTTGTCGTCTGCGATCTCTCTTTCCCTCTATTTTCTCTCTTTGTCGTCTGCGATCTCTCTTTCCCTGTATTTTCTCTCTTTGTCGTCCGCGATCTCTCTTTCCCTCTATTTTCTCTCTTTGTCGTCCGCGATCTCTCTTTCCCTCTATTTTCTCTCTTTGTCGTCCGCGATCTCTCTTTCCCTGTATTTTCTCTCTTTGTCGTCCGCGATCTCTCTTTCCCTGTATTTTCTCTCTTTGTCGTCTGCGATCTCTCTTTCCCTGTATTTTCTCTCTTTGTCGTCCGCGATCTCTCTTTCCCTCTATTTTCTCTCTTTGTCGTCCGCGATCTCTCTTTCCCTCTATTTTCTCTCTTTGTCGTCCGCGATCTCTCTTTCCCTGTATTTTCTCTCTTTGTCGTCCGCGATCTCTCTTTCCCTGTATTTTCTCTCTTTGTCGTCCGCGATCTCTCTTCCCTGTATTTTCTCTCTTTGTCGTCCGCGATCTCTCTTTCCCTGTATTTTCTCTCTTTGTCGTCCGCGATCTCTCTTTCCCTCTATTTTCTCTCTTTGTCGTCCGCGATCTCTCTTTCCCTGTATTTTCTCTCTTTGTCGTCTGCGATCTCTCTTTCCCTGTATTTTCTCTCTTTGTCGTCTGCGATCTCTCTTTCCCTGTATTTTCTCTCTTTGTCGTCTGCGATCTCTCTTTCCCTGTATTTTCTCTCTTTGTCGTCCGCGATCTCTCTTTCCCTCTATTTTCTCTCTTTGTCGTCTGCGATCTCTCTTTCCCTGTATTTTCTCTCTTTGTCGTCCGCGATCTCTCTTTCCCAGTATTTTCTCTCTTTGTCGTCCGCGATCTCTCTTTCCCTGTATCTTCTCTCTTTGTCGTCCGCGATCTCTCTTTCCCTTTTATTTTGCCGGTGGCAACCAAGAATTCTATCTTTTCTCTTCTCATGATGTGCCCGAAAAATGTTGATTTTTTCTTTCAGGTGTTTCTTAGGAGCTCCCTTTTTGTGTTGGCCTCTTTGATAATGTTGTCATTAGTCTTTTAGCTGTCCAGGAAACTTTCTTCTGAGAAATCCCATCTATGTGGCCTCTAATCGTCTTTTCACTTGTTTGTCTACTGTCCACGATTCGCTTCCATAGGTCATAATTGGCTCTACATAGCACTGATGATTGTAGACACATCTGCTTTTCCCACTAAGCACTTCAGATCGACCAGACCCCCTTTCCACCTTTAGTCTCCTCACTCTCTCAATATATACATCATTGTCCCACCTTTAGTCTCCTCACTCTCTCAATATATACATCATTGTCCCACCTTTAGTCTCCTCACTCTCTCAATATATACATCATTGTCCCACCTTTAGTCTCCTCACTCTCTCAATATATACATCATTGTCCCACCTTTAGACTCCTCAATCTCTCAATATATACATCATTGACCCACCTTTAGTCTCCTCACTCTCTCAATATATACATCATTGTCCCACCTTTAGTCTCCTCACTCTCTCAATATATACATCATTGACCCACCTTTAGACTCCTCAATCTCTCAATATATACATCATTGTCCCAAATTTAGACTCCTCAATCTCTCAATATATACATCATTGTCCCACCTTTAGTCTCCTCAGTCTCTCAATATATACATCATTGTCCCACCTTTAGTCTCCTCACTCTCTCAATATATACATCATTGACCCACCTTTAGACTCCTCAGTCTCTCAATATATACATCATTGTCCCACCTTTAGTCTCCTCAGTCTCTCAATATATACATCATTGTCCCACCTTTAGTCTCCTCACTCTCTCAATATATACATCATTGACCCACCTTTAGACTCCTCAATCTCTCAATATATACATCATTGACCCACCTTTAGACTCCTCAATCTCTCAATATATACATCGTTGTCCCACCTTTAGTCTCCTCAGTCTCTCAATATATACATCATTGTCCCACCTTTAGCCTCCTCAGTCTCTCAATATATACATCATTGTCCCACCTTTAGTCTCCTCAGTCTCTCAATATATACATCATTGACCCACCTTTAGTCCCCTCAGTCTCTCAATATATACATCATTGTCCCACCTTTAGTCTCCTCAGTCTCTCAATATATACGTCATTGTCCCACCTTTAGTCTCCTCACTCTCTCAATATATACATCATTGACCCACCTTTAGACTCCCCAATCTCTCAATATATACATCATTGTCCCACCTTTAGACTCCCCAATCTCTCAATATATACATCATTGTCCCACCTTTAGTCTCCTCAGTCTCTCAATATATACATCATTGTCCCACCTTTAGACTCCTCACTCTCTCAATGTATACATCATTGTCCCACCTTTAGACTCCCCAATCTCTCAATATATACATCATTGTCCCACCTTTAGTCTCTTCAGTCTCTCAATATATACATCATTGTCCCACCTTTAGACTCCTCACTCTCTCAATATATACATCATTGTCCCACCTTTAGTCTCCTCACTCTCTCAATATATACATCATTGTCCCACCTTTAGTCTCCTCAGTCTCTCAATGTATACATCATTGTCCCATCTTTAGTCTCCTCAGTCTCTCAATGTATACATCATTGTCCCACCTTTAGTCTCCTCAGTCTCTCAATATATACATCATTGTCCCACCTTTAGTCTCCTCAGTCTCTCAATATATACATCATTGTCCCACCTTTAGACTCCTCACTCTCTCAATATATACATCATTGTCCCACCTTTAGTCTCCTCAGTCTCTCAATGTATACATCATTGTCCCAGCTTTAGTCTCCTCACTCTCTCAATATATACATCATTGTCCCACCTTTAGACTCCTCAGTCTCTCAATGTATACATCATTGTCCCACCTTTAGACTCCTCAGTCTCTCAATATATACATCATTGTCCCACCTTTAGTCTCCTCACTCTCTCAATATATACATCATTGTCCCACCTTTAGACTCCTTAGTCTCTCAATAAATACATCATTGTCCCAGCTTTAGACTCCCCAGTCTCTCAATAAATACATCATTGTTCCAGCTTTAGACTCCCCAGTCTCTCAATAAATACATCATTGTCCCAGCTTTAGACTCCCCAGTCTCTCAATAAATACATCATTGTTCCACCCATTCTCCTCCGCTTCTCTTAAACAAAGAACAAACTTGGCGATGTCCCCTTTGCCCAGAGTCAGGCCATACTCAGTGTCAGAACTGCCAGCGAACTTATCAGCTATTCCATTGCCGTGTACACCGGCATGCCCTGGACTGTATACCCAGGTTAATACGTTCACCGTAGAGCGACCCAAGAGCTGCATTCACTTCTGCCGCAGACACTGTCTGTCAATCTTTTGTAGCATACTTTGTGAGTCAGTCACCAAGACTACGTGATCCGCATTCTGTGGAACCAACCGTGTTATCGCCGCCGTTGCTGCCTCTATCTCCATTCTCATGCTGGACACCGCCATGCTGCACTTGCCAGATTTCCTAGCCACTTCTCTGCAATGTTGGCACGCCACAAAACCCCAACCGCTGCAATGTCCGCGGGATTTTTTAAATTAATGCAACGAAATCGTGCTCCCCAAGGTGCTTTTTAGTAGCCTATAGCAACATACACTATGAAGACGAGAGACAGAGTAAAATAGTGCTTTATAATAGCCTATAGTAACATACACTATGAAGACGAGAGGCAGGGTAAAATAGTGCTTTATAATAGCCTATAGCAACATACACTATGAAGACAAGAGACAGGGTAAAATAGTGCTTTATAATAGCCTATAGCAACATACACTATGAAGACAAGAGACAGAGTAAAATAGTGCTTTATAATAGCCTATAGCAACATGCACTATGAAGACAAGAGACAGGGTAAACTGGTGATCTTTAGCAGCCTATAGCAACATGGACTATGAAGACAAGAGACGGGGTAAACTGGTGATCTTTAGTAGCCTATAGCAACATGGACTATGAAGACAAGAGACAGGGTAAACTGGTGATCTTTAGTAGCCTATAGCAACATGGACTATGAAGACAAGAGACAGGGTAAACTGGTGATCTTTAGTAGCCTATAGCAACATGGACTATGAAGACAAGAGACAGGGTAAACTGGTGATCTTTAGTAGCCTATAGCAACATGGACTATGAAGACAAGAGACAGAGTAAAATGGTGCTCTATAGTAGCCTATACCAACATGCACTATGAAGACAAGAGACAGAGTAAAATGGTGCTCTTTAGTAGCCTATAGCAACATGGACTATGAAGACAAGAGACAGGGTAAACTGGTGCTCTATAGTAGCCTATAGCAGCATACACTATGAAGACACGAGAGAACGTAAAATGGTGCTCTATAGTAGCCTATAGCAACATGCACTATGAAGACACGAGACAGAGTAAAATGGTGCTCTATAATAGCCTATAGCAACATGCACTATGAAGACACGAGACAGAGTAAAATGGTGCTCTATAGTAGCCTATATCAACATGTACTATGAAGACAAGAGACAAAGTAAAATGGTGCTCTATAGTAGCCTATAGCAACGTGCACTATGAAGACAAGAGACAAAGTAAACTGGTGCTCTATAGTAGCCTATAGCAACATGTACTATGAAGACAAGATACAAAGTAAAATGGTGCTCTATAGTACCCTATAGCAACATGTACTATGAAGACAAGAGACAAAGTAAACTGGTGCTCTATAGTACCCTATAACAACGTGCACTATGAAGACAAGAGACAAAGTAAACTGGTGCTCTATAGTAGCCTATAGCAACGTGCACTATGAAGACAAGAGACAAAGTAAACTGGTGCTCTATAGTACCCTATAGCAACGTGCACTATGAAGACAAGAGACAAAGTAAACTGGTGCTCTATAGTAGCCTATAGCAACGTGCACTATGAAGACAAGAGACAAAGTAAAATGGTGCTCTATAGTAGCCTATAGCAACGTGCACTATGAAGACAAGAGACAAAGTAAACTGGTGCTCTATAGTAGCCTATAGCAACGTGCACTATGAAGACAAGAGACAAAGTAAAATGGTGCTCTATAGTAGCCTATAGCAACGTGCACTATGAAGACAAGAGACAAAGTAAACTGGTGCTCTATAGAGTAGCCTACCTTCGATGTGGAGACGGCACACAATGAATGAAACAAAAGACCATGACGACACAGCGCGTGATGTATTATTCAGTGAGTCTCGAGGTAACATTGATCTAGTAGCTACGTGTGGATATTTCAAAGATTGTTGCTGTCTACTTTTGATCTAATAGCTAGCTACATGTGGATATTTCAAAGATTGTTGCTGTCTACTTTTGATCTAATAGCTACATGTGGATATTTCAAAGATTGTTGCTGCTGTCTACTTTTGATCTAGCAGCTACGTGTGGATATTTCAAAGAATGTTGCTGTCTATTTTGTGTCAGATGGCCTCGATCGAGGTTGGTGCAATTTGATTAAGTTGACCTGCATTCAATCAGTCTTCCATCGCATTGATCTATCTGCTGCACGCTGTTCCTACTTAGTTGTATCCATGACTAACTCCTCCATGTCAGTTATATCTATGACTAACTCCTCCATGTCAGTTATATCCATGACTAACTCCTCCATGTCAGTTATATCCATGACTAACTCCTCCATGTCAGTTATATCTATGACTAACTTCTCCATGTCAGTTATATCCATGACTAACTCCCCCATGTCAGTTATATCCATGACTAACTCCTCCATGTCAGTTATGTCCATGACTAACTCCTCCATGTCAGTTATATCCATGACTAACTCCCCCATGTCAGTTATATCCATGACTAACTCCCCGATGTCAGTTATATCCATGACTAACTCCCCCATGTCAGTTATATCCATGACTAACTCCCCCATGTCAGTTATATCCATGACTAACTCCTCCATGTCAGTTATATCTATGACTTACTCCCCCATGTCAGTTATATCCATGACTAACTCCTCCATGTCAGTTGTATCCAAAAACTAACTCTCCATATTCGTTGTATCCATGACTAACTCCCCCATGTCTGTTATATCAATGACTAACTCCCCCATGTCTGTTATATCCATGACTAACTCCCCCATGTCTGTTATATCCATGACTAATTCCCCCATGTCTGTAATATCCGTGACTAACTCCTCCATGTCAGTTATATCTATGACTAACTCCCCCATGTCAGTTATATCCATGACTAACTCCTCCATGTCAGTTATATCCATGACTAACTCCTCCATGTCTGTTATATCCATGACTAACTCCTCCATGTCAGTTATATCCATGACTAACTCCTCCATGTCTGTTATATCCATGACTAACTCCTCCATGTCAGTTATATCCATGACTAACTCCCCCATGTCAGTTATATCCATGACTAACTCCTCCATGTCTGTTATATCCGTGACTAAGTCCTCCATGTCAGTTATATATATGACTAACTCCCCCATGTCAGTTATATCCATGACTAACTCCCCCATGTCAGTTATATCCATGACTAACTCCTCCATGTCAGTTATATCCATGACTAACTCCACCATGTCAGTTATATCTATGACTAACTCCTCCATGTCAGTTATATCTATGACTAACTCCTCCATGTCAGTTGTATCCATGACTAACTCCCCATGTCAGTTATATCCATGACTAACTCCTCCATGTCAGTTATATCTATGACTAACTCCCCATGTCAGTTGTATCCATGACTAACTCCTCCATGTCAGTTATATCCATGACTAACTCCTCCATGTCAGTTATATACATGACTAACTCCTCCATGTCAGTTGTATCCAAAAACTAACTCTCCATATTCGTTGTATCCATGACTAACTCCTTCATGTCAGTTATATCCATGACTAACTCCCCCATGTCAGTTATATCTATGACTAACTCCCCCATGTCTGTTATATCAATGACTAACTCCCCCATGTCTGTTATATCCGTGACTAACTCCTCCATGTCAGTTATATCTATGACTAACTCCCCCATGTCTGTTATATCCATGACTAACTCCCCAATGTCAGTTATATCCACGACTTACTTCCCCATGTCAGTTATATCCATGACTAACTCCTCCATGTCAGTTGTATCCAAAAACCAACTCTCCATATTCGTTGTATCCATGACTAACTCCCCCATGTCAGTTATATCTATGAGTAACTCCTCCATGTCAGTTATATCCATGACTAACTCCTCCATGTCAGTTATCATCATCCTCATCATTGAGTGCCGTCTCCGCAACGAAGGTTGGCTACCATGGAGCGCCATTTTGCTCTATCTCTTGCTTTGATGGTGCAGGTTGTCATCGGTTGATTTGTCCATCTTTTGATGTTACTCGTCCATGTTAATCTTGGTCTGCCTTATATCCATGACTAACTCCACCATGTCAGTTATATCTATGACTAACTCCTCCATGTCAGTTATATCCATGACTAACTCCTCCATGTCAGTTGTATCCATGACTAACTCCCCATGTCAGTTATATTCATGACTAACTCCTCCATGTCAGTTATATACATGACTAACTCCTCCATGTCAGTTATATACATGAATAACTCCTCCATGTCAGTTGTATCCAAAAACTAACTCTCCATATTCGTTGTATCCATGACTAACTCCTCCATGCCAGTTATATCTATTACTAACTCCTCCATGTCAGTTATATCCATGACTAACTCCTCCATGTCAGTTATATCTATGACTAACTCCTCCATGTCAGTTATATCCATGACTAACTCCTCCATGTCAGTTATATCCATGACTAACTCCTCCATGTCAGTTATATCCATGACTAACTCCTTCATGTCAGTTTTATCCATGACTAACTCCCCCATGCCAGTTATATACATGACTAACTCCTCCATGTCAGTTATATACATGTCTAACTCCTCCATGTCAGTTATATCTATGACTAACTCCTCCATGTCAGTTGTATCCATGACTAACTCCTCCATGTCAGTTATATCCATGACTAACTCCTCCATGTCAGTTATATCCATGACTAACTCCCCCATGTCAGTTATATCCATGACTAACTCCTCCATGTCAGTTATATCCATGACTAACTCCTCCATGTCAGTTATATCCATGACTAACTCCTCCATGTCAGTTATATCCATGACTAACTCCTCCATGTCAGTTATATCCATGACTAACTCCTCCATGTCAGTTATATCCATGACTAACTCCTCCATGTCAGTTATATCCATGACTAACTCCTCCATGTCAGTTATATCCATGACTAACTCCTCCATGTCAGTTATGTCCATGACTAACTCCTCCATGTCAGTTATATACATGACTAACTCCTCCATGTCAGTTATATACATGACTAACTCCTCCATGTCAGTTATGTCCATGACTAACTCCTCCATGTCAGTTATATACATGACTAACTCCTCCATGTCAGTTGTATCCAAAAACTAACTCTCCATATTCGTTGTATCCATGACTAACTCCTTCACGGAGGACATCTCGAGGTCGTGTGATTAGGTTATAGTTACGTAACCAAAGTCGACGAGCCAAATTAGAGGACTAGCCTAGTCAGTTCTCGCCAGTACCTAGAGCAGACAAAACATAGGGTTAGATCAGGAATTTCGACGGCGGAACGAATAATATCTATAGAGTGGCTGACAACAGGATGTTGAAGAGTAGATAGCTAGAAATGAATAATATCTAGAGAGTGGCTGACAACAGGATGTTGAAGAGTAGATAGCTAGAAATGAAACAGAAATTCAGCCAACAAGTTAGAAGAGTGAAGTTTAGTTACACATAGAATGATTTAGAAGCTTGTGTCCATCCTGGAGAGTTTCAAAGGACTTAGAGGTTCCGTTTAAAGATAGCAACAATTGAGTAGCATTTGTCAAGTTATATGTTTCAATTTCAATATGGAGTGTATGGGCATGATGTGGTTTGTGATTGTAGGTCTTTATAATTGTAGACCTATGATGTTACATGCCATTAAACCGGTTATAGTACTGGACAGTGAAGCCAGTCTCATGAAATATTAGATGGGGTTGTCATTTTGTGTTGCTGTCCATGAATGTGCACTGCTGTCTACGACCGTTTGTCCAAGTCAGGAACATCTATATCAGAAGTCAAGGGGAGGCGTTCTGCGTGGAGAGATCCAGCCTTACATAACAGCAGGCAGACGCCAGAGAAACACAACACGAGGAAAACAACGTTAATACTTGGTACCGGAATGACGGTAACTCCTGTATTAGCTTCTGTGAAATGTGGCCAAAATAAATGACAATCTTTTTCTGTAATAATTACAGGACACAGATACAAGTGAACATAAACGTCAAAACAATCAATGAAGAAACAATGACCTGTTAAACTGATTTTATTGAAACGTCTGCAAATAAAATGCAATATAATAGAAATTCTCCTCATCTGAGATGTTTTCAATCATTTTGACTACGTTTTCCTCACTTCACCATTGCTGCAGACAACAAAGATTAACCGAATCAAATAGACATTTCTAGCTCTTTTCAATAATTTTTTTCCCAACATAACATATTTAAAATTACAACAAATTATTATTTTATATGATAAAATAATAAAACATTATAACATTATAACAAAACAGTAATATAACAATACTAAATAAATATCTGTTAATAGTGAAGGCAAGGACAGTTGAAGCATACAAGTTGCATGTTACTATAGGCGTACACAGTAATCTCATACAAGTTGCATGTTACTATAGGCGTACACAGTAATCTCATACAAGTTGTATGTTACTATAGGCGTACACAGTAATCTCATACAAGTTGCATGTTACTATAGGCGTACACAGTAATCTCATACAAGTTGCATGTTACTATAGGCGTACACAGTAATCTCATACAAGTTGTATGTTACTATAGGTGTACACAGTAATCTCATACAAGTTGTTATTTACTATAGGCGTACACAGAAATCTCATACAAGTTGCATGTTACTATAGGCGCACACAGTAATCTCATACAAGTTGCATGTTACTATAGGCGTACACAGTAATCTCATACAAGTTGCATGTTACTATAGGCGTACACAGTAATCTCATACAAGTTGCATGTTACTATAGGCGTACACAGTAATCTCATACAAGTTGTATGTTACTATAGGTGTACACAGTAATCTCATACAAGTTGTTATTTACTATAGGCGTACACAGAAATCTCATACAAGTTGCATGTTACTATAGGCGTACACAGTAATCTCATACAAGTTGTATGTTACTATAGGCGTACACAGTAATCTCATACAAGTTGCATGTTACTATAGGCGTACACAGTAATCTCATACAAGTTGCATGTTACTATAGGCGTACACAGTAATCTCATACAAGTTGCATGTTACTATAGGCGTACACAGTAATCTCATGCAAGTTGTATGTTACTATAGGCGTACACAGTAATCTCATACAAGTTGTATGTTACTATAGGCGTACACAGTAATCTCATACAAGTTGTATGTTACTATAGGCGTACACAGTAATCTCATACAAGTTGTATGTTACTATAGGCGTACACAATCTCATACAAGTTGTATGTTACTATAGGCGTACACAATCTCATACAATTTGTATGTTACTATAGGCGCACACAGTAATCTCATACAAGTTGTATGTTACTATAGGCGTACACAATCTCATACAAGTTGTATGTTACTATAGGCGTACACAGTAATCTCATACAAGTTGCATGTTACTATAGGCGTACACAGTAATCTCATGCAAGTTGTATGTTACTATAGGCGTACACAGTAATCTCATACAAGTTGCATGTTACTATAGGCGTACACAGTAATCTCATACAAGTTGTATGTTACTATAGGCGTACACATAATCTCATACAAGTTGCATGTTACTATAGGCGTACACAGTAATCTCATACAAGTTGTATGTTACTATAGGCGTACACAGTAATCTCATACAAGTTGTATGTTACTATAGGCGTACACAGTAATCTCATACAAGTTGTATGTTACTATAGGCGTACACAGTAATCTCATACAAGTTGTATGTTACTATAGGCGTACACAATCTCATAGAAGTTGTATGTTACTATAGGCGTACACAGTAATCTCATACAAGTTGTATGTTATTATAGGTAAAAACAAAAATAAAGTAAAGTACCCCTGTCACGCCAAGTGCCGTATAGGGAATATGGTGTTAGTGACCATAAATTTTACAGACCTTCGGCGCATGATTTTTGGGGTAATGTGGTCGGTATTACGCCCGTGCCGCATCACTTTCCCTGAAAAAAATCCGGCACCCATTAAAGGCTGGGTGAACCCGGAAGCCGTCGGTTATAACCAATGAACTATCGCGGCTCATGTTACTGTAGGCTTACACAGTAATCTCATAAAAGTCTTGTGTGCTTATGTTACATGTACACAAATGAAATACACAATTCCCTTGCATAATAAATGAGAACATATATAAACGTAATCACACAATCAGTCAGTGCCATGCCGTATATGACTGACCATTACTTTTCTCCTTTTCTCTCTCCTCTTTGTATCCGAGGCATATCTTATTAGATCTGCCACCTTGGTTCATTCAGTCTACGCTGCATCTCTTTTAGAGAAACCAAAACTAAACGTGATCGATTATAAGTAGTAATCGAACCGGGGGTGGGAGGGGGGAAGGAGAGGGGGAGAGAAGGGTGTAGGGGGGGGAATCTCTCTTGAGACTGATATGAACTGTTTCTTTTGATTGGAAAAAATATTGAGAAAAAACCTAACGCCAGCATAGCAAGATAGGCGCCGTCATGAAACCCTCCGGGAAAGAGAAAATAGGGAAAGCCTAGGAATATTTGGAATCTAGAAAATGAATCACGGAAACCTTCGAAGGCATTGACCTTGACTGGAAAGTAGTAAGCAAAGAGCCCCCGTCACGCCAAGTGGCGTATAGGGAATATGGTGTTAGTGACCATCAATTTTACAGACCTTCAGCACATGATTTTTGGGGTAATGTGGCCGGTATTACGCCCGTGCCGCTTTACTTTCCCAGAAAAAAATCCGGGACCCATTAAAGGCTGGGTGAACCCGGAAGCCGTCGGTTGGGATCGAACCCTACCCATTCAGTTAATCATTCATTCTCTCTGGATGAACATCGCGTCAGTTAATCATTTATTCTCTCTGAAGGAACATCGCATCAGTTAATCATTTATTCTGTCTGGAGGAACATCGAGCCAGTTAATCGTTTATTTTGTCTGGAGGAACATCGAGCCAGTTAATCGTTTATTTTGTCTGAAAGAACATCGCATCAGTTAATCATTTATTCTGTCTGGAGGAACATCGCGTCAGTTAATCGTTTATTCTGTCTGGGGGAACATCGCGTCAGTTAATCATTTATTCTCTCTGAAGGAACATCGCGTCAGTTAATCGTTTATTCTCTCTGAAGGAACATCGCGTCAGTTAATCGTTTATTCTCTCTGAAGGAACATCGCGTCAGTTAATCGTTTATTCTCTCTGAAGGAACATCGCGTCATTTAATCGTTTATACTCTCTGAAGGAACATCGCGTCAGTTAATTGTTTATTCTGTCTGGGGGAACATCGCGTCAGTTAATTGTTTATTCTGTCTGGGGGAACATCGCGTCAGTTAATTGTTTATTCTGTCTGGGGGAACATCGCGTCAGTTAATCATTTATTCTCTCTGAAGGAACATCGCGTCAGTTAATCGTTTATTCTCTCTGAAGGAACATCGCGTCAGTTAATTGTTTATTCTCTCTGAAGGAACATCGCGTCAGTTAATTGTTTATTCTGTCTGGGGGAACATCGCGTCAGTTAATTGTTTATTCTGTCTGGGGGAACATCGCGTCAGTTAATCATTTATTCTCTCTGAAGGAACATCGCGTCAGTTAATCGTTTATTCTCTCTGAAGGAACATCGCGTCAGTTAATTGTTTATTCTCTCTGAAGGAACATCGCGTCAGTTAATTGTTTATTCTGTCTGGGGGAACATCGCGTCAGTTAATCATTTATTCTCTCTGAAGGAACATCGCGTCAGTTAATCGTTTATTCTCTCTGAAGGAACATCGCGTCAGTTAATTGTTTATTCTCTCTGAAGGAACATCGCGTCAGTTAATTGTTTATTCTGTCTGGGGGAACATCGCGTCAGTTAATCATTTATTCTCTCTGAAGGAACATCGCGTCAGTTAATCGTTTATTCTCTCTGAAGGAACATCGCGTCAGTTAATCGTTTATTCTCTCTGAAGGAACATCGCGTCAGTTAATCGTTTATTCTGCCTGGGGAACATCGCGTCAGTTAATCATTTATTCTCTCTGAAGGAACATCGCGTCAGTTAATTGTTTATTCTGTCTGGGGGAACATCGCTTCAGTTAATTATTTATTCTGTCTGGGGGAACATCGCGTCAGTTAACCGTTTATTCTGTCTGGGGGAACATCGCGTCAGTTAATTGTTTATTCTCTCTGAAGGAACATCGCGTCAGTTAATTGTTTATTCTATCTGGGGGAACATCGTGTCAGTTAACCGTTTATTCTCTCTGAAGGAACATCGCGTCAGTTAACTGTTTATTATGTCTGGTGGAACATCGCGTCAGTTAATCGTTTATTCTCTCTGAAGGAACATCGCGTCAGTTAATTGTTTATTCTGTTTGGGGGAACATCGCGTCAGTTAATCGTTTATTCTCTCTGAAGGAACATCGCGTCAGTTAATTGTTTATTCTGTCTGGGGGAACATCGCGTCAGTTAATGGTTTATTCTGTATGGTGGAACATCGCGTCAGTTAATCGTTTATTCTCTCTGAAGGAACATCGCGTCAGTTAATCGTTTATTCTCTCTGAAGGAACATCGCGTCAGTTAATTGTTTATTCTGTCTGGGGGAACATCGCGTCAGTTAATGGTTTATTCTGTCTGGGGGAACATCGCGTCAGTTAATGGTTTATTTTGACGCAACTAACATCCAAGGCTCGTCCAAGTTACAAAAGAAATAACAAGAAAAATAAATTGACCCATTTAAAAGAGCACTGACTTCCCGAATCTAACTTGGGTGTAGAATGACCTTTCTGGGCATGTCACAGGTCAACTTAACCAGGTCATCACTGCAGCAAATACTTTAGAACTTATATTAGCTCATCAGCCACATTGAACTCAAACAGAAAGATGCCAGCCTTGTCTTTATCGAGACTGATTTACGAACAAAAAAATGTTGAAATGACGAACTGACCATCTTTCTATCTGCTGCTTGCGCAACGATGTCAACTCTACAAACTAATCAAACAAAGCTAAGTTCACTTTGAAGCGATACGATTGGTCAAAATTAGCACCAATAGCATAGCAAGAAGCAAACTGATATAAATGGAGTAATATATTACTATGGAGGTATATCGTAAAGCAAGGGACTACTGTATCTTTATCTCCCGTTTAAATAGTCCATTTCAATTATTATACCCAAAAATCGTCAAATGCCAAAAGTTTATTTACAAAAAATCTATGTACAGAATATCACATTTTGCAGGGCAGTAATTGCCAGGTAAGTATTGCATAAATCGCACGAGATGTCTCGTGCACGTTTATGATCACTTAAAAAAATGTGATGTGTTCATAACAAAATATTAACGAAACAAAAACCTACAATATGTCAACATAAAAACGACACAAATTATTTTTCCACAATAGTTACTGTCCTTTGTGCTACAATTTCAAGTCAATAGAAAAATACAAGAAATATTACATATATATTTGGTGAAATTTGGGACAATATGATATTTTTTTTAATCTTGTAGATTAACTGGATTATAAATGTTGGAATCTCTCCCCCCCCCCCCCCACCCGTCTCCCGTCCTTTTTTTCACCTCATCACATTATTTATATCATCATCATCATCATCATCATCATCATCATCGAGTGCCTTGTCGATTGGCATAGACGATTGTGTCCGTCCACAATTCTGCTGTCCACAGTACACGGTGTCTCTCTATGTTGTCCACGATCTCTCTTTGCCTTTATTTCGCCAGTTGTAACCAAGTATTCTAGCTTTCCTCACATCATGATGTGCCCGAAAAATGTCGATTTTTGTTTCTTATGTTTTTAAAAAGTTCTCTTTTTGTGTTGGCCTCTTTGTCCTCGTTGGTACAGTCATCCCTCGCTACTTCGCGGTCATCGTTGGTACAGTCATCCCTCGCTACTTCGCGGTCATCGTTGGTACAGTCATCCCTCGCTACTTCGCGGTCATCGTTGGTGCATTCATCCCTCGCTACTTCGCGGTCATCGTTGGTACAGTCATCCCTCGCTACTTCGCGGTCATCGTTGGTACAGCCATCCCTCGCTACTTCGCGGTCATCGTTGGTACAGTCATCCCTCGCTACTTCGCGGTCATCGTTGGTACAGCCATCCCTCGCTACTTCGCGGTCATCGTTGGTACAGTCATCCCTCGCTACTTCGCGGTCATCGCGGCCTCAGTACTTCGCGGTCATCGCGGCCTCAGTACACCGCGGATTGTTCAAACATTCAAAATTGAGGAATTATTTAAAAAAAAAACATTATTTTATGCATGTTATTTATACTATTAATATTTTATTTACATTTTTGAAACTATTCTTTAATGTTCTAATGATAACATATGCATTTATATGGTTTCATATACACTTATTGATATTATACGTACACAAAAAATGTACGTATGTTAAAAATGAGAGGGTGACACTATTCGCGGTTTTTTACTTATCGCGGCCGGTTGTGGTCCCTATTAACCGCGATAACTGAGGGATTACTGTATATAGCCTCTCCAGATATAAATGAAAACCAGATTATAATAATTTAGTCTAAGTCTTTCTCCAACATTGATTCTAGTTCAAGGATTCACGTGAAGGACTTTTACCTGTACATTAAATGGGGGGAACCACAGAACGTTACATGAAAAAAAAAAATAATAATAAAAATAGAAGACTAGAAAAAAAAACGCGACAGACTATTCCGCTGTCACAGTGTGGGCGTGGCATCAATCCCTAAACACTACTAAAGCTGTTATTGTCAGTTTCGAATTTCTCCGAAACTGCAGCGGTCATCGCGTTTGTCCTTCAGAGTCCTGTTATGTAGTCTCAGTGTCACATATTCATCCGCCAATATATATATATCATCATTCATCATTGAGTGCCTTCTCCGCAACGAAGGTTGGCTACCATGGATCGCCATTCTACTCTGTTTCTTGCTTTGATGGTGCAGGCTGTCATAGATTGACATGTCCATCTTTTGATGTTACTCGTCAATGTTAGTCTTGGTCTGCCTCTACCTCTTTTACCTTGTATTTTCCCTTCCAATATTACTTTTAGTAGGCTGTTGTGTCTTTTAACATGCCCCAAAAAAATTCATTTGTCTTGTCTTAATTGTATTTAGTAGTTCTCTTTTTATTTTCGGTTGTTTTAAAACTTCATCGTTTGTTTTCTTTCTTTCCATCCAATTCTACCTATTCTTCTATAAATCCACATTTCAAAGGCTTCAATTTTCTGTTCTGTTTTCTTGTCTAATGTCCATGTTTCTAAACCATACAGGAATATTGAGAAGATGTAACATTTTGCCATTCTTAGTTTCAGCCCTGTTGATATTTGTTTTGTTGTTAGTATATTTTTCATGGCATTAAAATTACTTTTTGCCATACCTATTCTTTTGTTTATTTCAATTTTACATTTTCTATCATTGGTTATAGTATTATCCAGGTAGTTGTAGCTCTGGACTGTCTATATATATATATATATATATATAACATTTCTGGAGAATTCCATGCTACCGAGAAATTCCATGCTCCTCAGGAATTCCAGGAATTTCCCCACAAAATAACAATCAATCCTTGTCGGAACCACTGAAATAAATCACACAGAAAACAAATATGTCTAAACACAATCAACAAAATTACGAATTAAATCTAAATTACGAAAAAAAAAAACGGAATATAACACAAATGACTGGGTCTACGCAGAAGCAATGACTAAAATCTTCTTTTATATAAATTGGCAAAAATAAACATGTTACATATGGGATACCTTCCCACATCGATTTGACTTCCATTTAATGTTTAAATACGAGGAATGTCATATTTGATAATAAAAAATAAATATCACATCTTTGAGGGCAGTGAGTGCCTGATATTTATTGCATAAAACATGAGGTTATATCTTGCAAGTTATGATCGCATACAGAATGGGATATGTCAACAAACGTTACACGTAAAATATAACTCATGTGAAGAAATATCACACAAAAGTAGTGATAACGTTGACAATGTGTGTAAAAGTGTGTCTAAAATATTCACATGATGACACGGTAATAATATGTGTATGTGAATACATCGTGACCATATACGTACATATATATATATATATATATATATATATATATATATATATATATATATATATGAGTAGTTTGTAGACAAAATGATACACAGTCATCAAACACCCACACAACAAAGTGATACACAGTCATCAAACACTCACACAACAAAGTGATATACATTCATCAAACACTCATGTAAGGATGTTCAAATTTGAGGCATCGTAATGTTTTTTCTTGTTGTAAACTATTGTCAGGTATATATTTTGAGGCACACCAGCGAACATGTTTATAACTAAATCAATGATAACTACATTGTTGTCGACTTTGTTCTCTAGGTAGTTCTCTTAAGGACCAGCTGTTTCTCGATGCCGTTTCTGGCTCGGTGACTCTCACAGGATTCGCTAATATTTTTTTTTTAATGGCAAATGCGGTTTAACACTTTTCAGACCATTATCCGTTATATCGGAACACTAATGGAACCCTAGAATACCATTATCCGATATATCGGAATAATAAAAAAAACTGTATCAAAAGATTATTTGATATGTAGGAACTGTTAGGTACCACACACTTTTTGTTTCATAACTCGGTGATTTGGGTTTAAGCACCATTAGAACTTCCTAATCTGTACTTTCGAAATCAATAGATTTGCATCTTTGCTAATTAGTCGTGCTTGTTTTGATCTGGAAGTAGCTGACATCATGGTACACAAAACCAATTGTTATGGACGCAACTGTGTTGTCAAGGTATCGGGGCTCAAGGCTTAGCAAAGTGGCTACCTTGAAACAATGAAAGTAAACTGAAGTAGACAACTGATTCAATACAATCTCTTCAAAATGTTCTGATTGTGAGTTATTGTAGTACATATGCCATTTCTTACTCTTGATATATTACATGTAACTTCATTCTGAACAAAAATATTTCAACTCAGATTGAAACATTCCTCATTTGTGATTATATGTTCTGAAAAGGTTACACATTTATAGCGAGTCAATGCATTCATACACATACATAATTCAAGTAGAATAAGACAAATGCAGCAGATCAATACATTCATACACACTAATTACTCAAGTAGAATAAGACAAATGCAGCAAAATCAATACATTCATACACACTAATTACTCAAGTAGAATAAGACAAATGCAGGAAAATCAATACATTCATACACACTAATTACTCAGGTAGAATAAGACAAATGCAGCAAAATCAATACATTAATACACACTAATTACTCAAGTAGAATAAGACAAATGCAGCAAAATCAATACATTAATACACACTAATTACTCAAGAAGAATAAGACAAATGCAGCAAAATCAATACATTCATACACACTAATTACTCAGGTAGAATAAGACAAATGCAGCAAAATCAATACATTAATACACACTAATTACTCAAGTAGAATAAGACAAATGCAGCAAAATCAATACATTAATACACACTAATTACTCAGGTAGAATAAGACAAATGCAGCAAAATCAATACATTCATACACACTAATTACTCAGGTAGAATAAGACAAATGCAGAAAAATCAATACATTCATACACACTAATTACTCAAGTAGAATAAGACAAATGCAGCAAAATCAATACATTCATACACACTAATTACTCAGGTAGAATAAGACAAATGCAGCAAAATCAATACATTCATACCCACTAATTACTCAGGTAGAATAAGACAAATGCAGAAAAATCAATACATTCATACACACTAATTACTCAGGTAGAATAAGACAAATGCAGCAAAATCAATACATTCATACACATTAATTACTCAGGTAGAATAAGACAAATGCAGCAGATCAATACATTCATACACACTAATTACTCAGGTAGAATAAGACAAATGCAGCAAAATCAATACATTCATACACACTAATTACTCAGGTAGAATAAGACAAATGCAGCAAAATCAATACATTCATACACACTAATTACTCAAGTAGAATAAGACAAATGCAGCAAAATCAATACATTCATACACACTAATTACTCAAGTAGAATAAGACAAATGCAGCAAAATCAATACATTCATACACACTAATTACTCAGGTAGAATAAGACAAATGCAGCAAAATCAATACATTTATAATTCAAGTAGAATAAGACAAATGCAACAAATCAATACAGTCACACTTTAAGTAGAATAAGACAAATGCAACAAATCAATACAGTCATACTTTAAGTAGAATAAGACAAATGCAACAAATCAATACAGTCACACTTGAAGTAGAATAAGACAAATGTAGCAGAATCAATATATTATTAGTTCAAGTAGAATAAGACAAATGTAGCAGAATCAATACATTAATAGATCAAGTAGAATAAGACAAATGCAGCAAAATCAATACATTAATAGTTCAAATAGAATAAGACAAATGCAGCAGAATCAATACATTAATAGTTCAAGTAGAATAAGACAAATGCAGCAGAATCAATACATTAATAGTTCAAGTAGAATAAGACAAATGTAGCAGAATCAATACATTAATAGTTCAAGTAGAATAAGACAAATGCAGCAGAATCAATACATTAATAGTTCAAGTAGAATAAGACAAATGTAGCAGAATCAATACATTAATAGTTCAAGTAGAATAAGACAAATGCAGCAGAATCAATACATTAATAGTTCAAGTAGAATAAGACAAATACAGCAGAATCAATACATTAATAGTTCAAGTAGAATAAGACAAATGCAGCAGGATAAATATAAATCCAAGGTTTGCCATTTTTGGTAAAGTGAAAGTAGCCTTAGTAAAGAAGATCAACACGTGAACAATCGGAACAGATCATAGTCAAATCTATTTCGTTCTGGTGCTGACTCTTGTAAATAAGCAAATATGTGTTCGGTTCCAATAATGACACAATGCATTATTTTTAAATATATATATAACATCATCAGGTCGCGTGAACTTCTCAGAACGTTGCATTCACCACAGCCAGTCTGAAAGAATCTCTGTCTCTAGCCAGGTCTCCCACTTCTTTTGTTGTCATGTTCAAGGTTTCCTTGATGTTTTGAAACCACTTTATCTTGGTCTGCCCCTGAAGCGTCGCCCAGGAAGGTCAAGATTAAATGTGTGTTATTGTATTATTTATGACGTCTTTCCTATCAATTTAATACCTAGAAATGTTTGAACTACAAGCACAGTGTATATAGAAGTATGCAGGTAACAGGAAAATAGTGCCGCGGTAAAGCTGGTAGCAAGTAGCCAGGGGATGGGTGTAGCGTAATTCCTTCAAAATACGGAGACAGCTTTACAAGAGAGGAACGAAACAAAATCATGACAGAAGGCGGCACTTGACGTCATGACTTTGATCCGCATAAGTATGAACACGAGGCAGTTATGAAGTTCATGTTTTTAATAGTTAGTTTTGGCCAATCAAAAAAGGAGAGCCGGGGATTTGTAAATGGATGTCAAGGACATTGTTCGGCAATTTGTGTCAATGCTTTAAAGTTCTGAATTGTTGTCCTTGGCCTAGAAATGTAGAAATGTCAAGGTTTACTGTTGGTATGGGGGCGGGGTGTCGTTGTGGTAGGAGGGAAGGGCAGGGGGAGGGATATACACGATCTGTGCTCCATCTGACAGCTGCTCGATGATCACGCCTTCTTGTGGTACAAATGGTGCGACCAATGGAGAAGCAGCCGCACTGTTTATTGAGTTCATGTATGGACCCACACCCGTGCTATGTTCCTCGGTTAAGATCGCTTCTGGCTGACATGTTGGTGTTGTCATGGCAACTGTATTTGACTCGTCACTCTCGCTGCTCATCACCATTGGTTGGTTGTGATGTCTGTGTATCTGAGTGAAAGGCGAGGGCCCATCTGTGTTTCGTGTAAAAATGGAATGAGTGTCAGTGTGACCTACATCAGTAGCGTTGCGGTGAGTGTTGTGGACAAATCTATTTGGCCTGTGACGTTCCTCCAACCACTTTCTCCTAATTCTTCGCTGGTACCGTGGGTGTTCATCGCTGTTCCTGACAGGCGTTGTTCTTGCGCTGTCTGCTCTGCCAAGTAAACTCTCATACTCTGGAGGCTGGTCGTGGAAGTTGCTGAATGACCACAAATTTGGACAATGATTTCTTTGTGACATCTCTGGGCAAGCTGACGCGGAAATTGATGGATTGCCGGTTCCTCCGTTTGCGTCGTATAGCTCAGTTCCGACAGAAACTGGACTCAAGTTAGCACCGCTTGCCAACGAATGTCCAGCGTGTTCTCCAACGAGACGTGTAGCTTCATCAGCAGTGTATACGTCTACGTCCATACAGGTCTCATTGACGTTATGAACAGTATCTCTACTTCCTGGGAGATTCGATTCTTGTCCGGACAGTTCGACTTCAGCAATGATCGAAAATCGACTTGGTTGTCTGTCTACATCCATGCCACCAACTATATCAGAAGACAAACTCTCTCGTGAACTACGTTCACTATCCGAGCTCCTGGTCGAAGACAAACCTCTCAGAACGTCACTAATCCTTCGAATATTGTGTTGCTCCTGCCACATCTTGCCCACCCAGTCTCTGTTAAAAGAAAGCGAACGCCACGTGTTTAATAGCGAAGCCATGACACCTCTCTGTGATGGTGGACTGGTCTGTCTCAGCAATAATGGCTGCTGTTGTCTTGGTAACGGCTGTTGTCCATTCGTTGTTTCTTTGCTGCCATTTTTATCTGCATGTTCTGTATGTGAACTTACATTGTTGACCCCTCTATTATCGTCGTGTGCTGGCACGCTATTTTCCATCGGAATAGTTTCCAACCTCTGAACATACATATTTTCCAGCCGTTTCCTCTGATGACGTAAATACCTGTATTTATTTCCGCGCTTGTTTCGACCCGCTGAGTGTCGCTTACCTCCACGAAAAATTCCCAAATCTTTTCCACTCTTAGACGACTGTGGACGAACAAATCGAGAATGTGTCTGAGACATTAGCGACATGGGCGTTTCAAAGCGATGTGAGTTCATCTCACTGAACTTAAATCCTTCTTCCTCATCGGAAATATCCGATTCCGTGGCTGGGCCATCCTCGCATTCGCATTCATAAATAGTTTCCATCTCGCTAATACTGTTCTCGTAGTTGCCAGTGTTATCTTTCTTCTTTCCAGCGTTCAGCCTGACCCGAACGCGCCATCTAATGAAGCCAGTCAACAGGACACACCCCAAAACTGCACCAATCACAAGAATCACAATCTGGACAGAAGGCGTGGCTGTCGAAGTGGAGATCCGCCTCTTTTTTTTGAACGAATTATCGCTTGTGTCCAGTTGGTTGTCTCCGTTAGCGTTATCTTTATCGTTCTGATTGGCTGATTTCGTTTCGAATTTAATGAGATTTTTGTGCAGCAGGGCCCCGTGACGAGGTACGTCTTCAGATAAGGTCAGGTCATTGATGCTGACTTGCTGGCGTCCATTCTTGTACCGAGAAGACCCGAGCCGTCTGCTCCCACTTCGCTCCGTCAGAGAAACTGCTGTAGTTCCGTCTTGGACAGGACTAGTTTCATTTGTATTGTCAGCACTGCCGTTATTCTTGCCTTCCCACCCAGACAGATCGCTGATGTTGTTGCGCTCAAGTTGATCTTCAGAAATGGTGTCCGTTTCATCACCGTTGATGCGGGTCTCTGTTATGTTGGTGTCAGCAAGCACATTCAGTCCATTTTCAGTCAATGAACCTAGAGAAGAAAGAAAAAACAAGGAACAAATGTAGTCATTTTATAGAGTTGTTTATCAAATGATTATTATTTGTTTACGTATTTCATTTTGAATATTTATATGGAGCACTGTTTCGTTGGCTGAAAAGCAGACATACGGTGTTCGAAACCCGCGGTAGACAGAAAGGATTGGGGGGGGGGGGGGGGGGGGGGGGGAAGGCATAAAAATCCCGAGTCTCATACGTCGTGGCGACTGCTTTGACCAAGCGGCCTATATCCCTCTGGTTCTATCGTGAGCCCCCCGACATCATCATCATCGAGTGCCTTCTCCGCAACGAAGGTTGGCTACCATAGAGCGCCATTTTGCTCTGTCTCTTGCTTTGATGGTGTAGGTTGTCATAGGCTGATTTGTCCATCTTTTGATGTTACTCGTCCATGTTAGTCTTGGTCTGCCTCTGCCTCTTTTACCTTGTATTTTCCCCTCCAGGATTACTTTTAGTAGACTGTTGTTCTTTTAACATGGCCCAAAAATCGCATTTGTCTTGTTTGAATTGTGCTTAGTAGTTCTCTTTTCATTTTTAGTTGCTTTAAGACTTCATCGTTTGTTTTCTTTTCCTTCCATCCAATTCTACCTATTCTTCTATATATCAACATTTCAAAGGCTTCAATTCTCTGTTCTGTTTTCTTGTCTAATGTCCATGTTTCAGCACCATATAGGAATATTGAGAAGATGTAACATTTTGCTATTCTTAGTTTTAGCCCTGGTGTTATTTGTTTTGATGTTATTATGTTCTTCATGACATTAAAATTACTTTTTGCCATCCCTATTCTTTTGTTTATTTCAGTTGTACATTTTCCATCACTGGTTATAGTATGTCCAAGGTAGTTGTAGTTCTGAACTGTCTCCAGGTCTATTCCTTCAATTTTGATATCCACTTGTGGGTTTTGAGTATTTTCTTTGTTTATGATCATAGTTTTAGTCTTTTTGATATTCATATCTAGTCCATATTTGTAGCTTTCTACCCGCCGACTGCCCCCCCCCCCCCATACACCAGCAATGGTAACATGTGTTGTCAAGATAGTTGTTTTGTTATAATGAACATGTGTCGTCAAGATAGTTGTTTTGTTATAATGAACATGTGTCGTCAAGATAGTTGTTTTGTTATAATGAACATGTGTCGTCAAGATAGTTGTTTTGTTATAATGAACATGTGTCGTCAAGATAGTTGTTTTGTTATAATGAACATGTGTCGTCAAGATAGTTGTTTTGTTATAATGAACATGTGTCGTCAAGATAGTTGTTTTGTTATAATGAACATTGCTGGCGAAGATTGCTTTGAATAGTTATACTGAGATTCTTCCTCTTCTTCTGATCCTTCTTCTCCATCTTCTTTGGATCCTACTTCTTATATTTCCCTCGCCTTCTCCTCCCCCTTCTTTTTCTTTCTCTTCTTCTCCTCCACCTCCTCCTCCTTCTTATTGCTATTATTATTTTTATTCTTCGTCTTCCTTTCGTTTTCTTCGTTTCTTCTTCCTCTTATTATTCTTCTTCTCCTCCACCTCCTGCTCCTTCTTCTTTCTTTCAAAACCTCTGGAGTATAAGTAAAAGTAAAGTAAAGTACCCCCCGTCACGCCAAGTGGCGTAAGGGAAATATGGTGTTAGTGACCCTATATTTTACAGACCTTCAGCACATGATTTTTGGGGTAATGTGGTCAGTATTACGCCCGTGCTGTCTGGAGTATAAGTCTTGATCAAAAACTTCCCAAGCGTCTTGTGTTTTGCCATTATCTTAACATTGCTTCATCATGTCTTCCCTATTCTCTTCATCCCTACTTCCGCTTAACTTATCCACGTTTAATTTGACCTTCACCTTTGTCTCTTACCCCTACCACGTGGTCAGACTTCAAATCTCAGCTGCTGCAAGTTTCGTTTAAATAGCTTCCGGGTTCATCAATCCTCAGGAAATAAGTACCCGGAAGTGTATGGGTGACCTGGCGTGGTGCTAACCACATGTAATTATGGAAAACAGGGAGCCGCGATAGCTCAGTGGTTAGTGAACTGGACTACAAATGACAAAGGGGTAGGGTTCGATCCCAACCGACGGCCTCCGGGTTCACCCAGCCTTTAATGGGTACCGGATTTTTTTCTGGGAAAGTAAAGCGACACGGGCGTAATACCGACCACATTACTCAAAAAATCACGTGCCGAAGGTCTGTAAAATGTATGGTCACTAACACCATATTCCCTATACGCCACTTGGCGTGACGGAGGTACTTTACTTTTTACTTATTGGCACATAAATCCCCCATATCATGATATATTTTTTTATGCGTTCACCTTTGGCGAGGTCCCTAGGAACTACGAATTGAATTTTTCAAGTTAATCCACATTTCCCTGGCAGCCGTGTGCACAGGGGTCCCTCGCCGCATAGGCAGATAGTTCCGTCTTCGGAGGTACTCATAATTTTCCATCGGTGAGTATTTGACATTTCAAGCCGGGCCTTGCAGCTGAGACCAGGGGTGGTTGCCGCAGAGAGAAATCACAAATAAAAACCCCAACTGGTGCAGCCGGGATTTGAACACACATCCTCTATGTCTCGAGACTGGTGTGTTGCATCCAGACCAACCAGTCCCCATAAAAAAAGAATGTATAATTAACAACATATAATATAACAGATAACATGGCGCGTGACGCACACAATATATCGTACACTCAGTGTGTAATATTGCGTGCGCCATCATGTGTATATATATATATATATATATATATATATATATATATATATATATATATATATACACGTAGTAATCCTTGAAATATAACACATTTGCTAATTATTATGACAAAATAAGGAAACAATAGATTTTAAAAATTAATAATGCAACAAAATTCCTGTTACTTAACTATTACATGAGACAATGCGTGAAATTACGTAATTTTCTTAGAAACTGGTAACAACAAGCAATGAATGAATTTATGCTTTATCTTAAATATGACCCAACCGTTGACATGTCAAACAAACCTGGGTCTCATGTCTCCACGGTCGTTCATTCACCCCACAGTTTAAATATACTATTGTAAAATATACTCAGATAAAGGCACGAAACAATCACAAATGTTAACCATAGCCCATACGTGATAGAAACACAGAGCCGATAACGAGGTCAGCATTCCATTGTTTAAAATAACGAAATACGATACACACGAAGGAAACTTGCTCCCTAAGGTGAACTTTTGAGAATTCTAAATACCGAATTTAACCAAAATAAATTGGCTAGAACTGGCCGTGGCTGAAAGTGTAAATGAACAGCGATGACATGGCCAACACTTTGAGGTGTCTAGTACGCAAATGTGTTACGGAACAACAGACATGGGAATGCTAGTGAGAACCTGTTTAATGTGGTGTGTTGATGGCGTGTGGAAGGGGAGGGCACTGAGT
>JAVIAB010000156.1:8574319-8596819 GCA_032433765.1 Megaustenia siamemsis | reverse complement strand
TATAGACCACACTAACACATGTCATACATAGAGACTCACTGTAGAACATACTGACACATGACATACATAGAGACTCACTGTAGAACATACAGACACATGTCATACATAGAGACGCATTGTAGAACATACTAACACATGCCATACATAGAGACTCATTATAGACCACACTAACACATGTCATACATAGAGACTCACTGTAGAACATACTGACACATGACATACATAGAGACTCACTGTAGAACATACTGACACATGACATACATAGAGACTCATTGTAGACCATACTGACACATGACATACATAGAGACTCACTGTAGAACATACTGACACATGCCATACATATAGACTCACTGTAGAACATACAGACACATGTCATACATAGAGACTCATTGTAGAACATACTAACACATGCCATACATAGAGACTCATTATAGACCACACTAACACATGTCATACATAGAGACTCACTGTAGAACATACTGACACATGACATACATAGAGACTCACTGTAGAACATACTGACACATGACATACATAGAGACTCACTGTAGAACATACTGACACATGACATACATAGAGACTCACTGTAGAACATACTGACACATGACATACATAGAGACTCACTGTAGAACATACTGACACATGACATACATAGAGACTCACTGTAGAACATACTGACACATGACATACATAGAGACTCACTGTAGAACATACTGACACATGACATACATAGAGACTCATTGTAGAACATACTCAGACAATATGGAATACCAGCAAAAACTAGCTCACAGACGCAGAATCGTGTGAATGGTCCCAAATTGATACCGAAGTGAAACAAGGATGTACTTTATCTCCCTTGTTTTTTAGATTTGCCATCGACTTCACTAATACAGAAGTGCTGTACAGTTGACAAAGGAATTCTATGGCACTTGATTCTCAGTTGGAGGACCTTGATTTTAGGGACGACATAGTTCTCACCAATAGCAATGTGATGCAAGGAACAAATAAACACATGCCATGTCCCAGATGACTAGGAAAATTGGACATAAGATCAAACAAGAAAAGACAAAAGTCATGAAACGTCAAATTCAAAAAGAAAAATAAATATTGAAGGAAAAACAGCGAAAGATGTAGATCACTTTGTATATCTTTGAAACTGCATAGATCAAGAAGGAAACACAAAGAAAGAAATTAGAATCAGAATTGCGAAAGCATCAATAAGTAAAACACGAAAATCAAAATGACTAAACACTGAAATGAAGCTCGGGATTTCCGGTCAAATGTGTTTTCTACAGTTGTTCATGCGAGAGCTGAACAACAACTAAAGAAATAGAAGCTGAAATGCAACCATTTGAAAACAAATACCTGAATAGAATACTTCGTGTACTATGGAATTAGTTCAAGACTAGGGTAGAAATAAGAGAGAGTTCCCTCAGACGGAAGGTGTACGAAAGAGGTGAGATGCAGAATGGCTCAGGCAAAAGCAGCTTTCCAAAAAATGAGGAAGATACTATGCAATCCATTTTTGACAATAGAAACTAGAAAAAGAGTTCTTAAATGTTACGTAGAGCCAGTCTTAACATATGGATGCGAATCATGGACAATTGGACAACCGGCAAGAAAATCACTGGAGTCTGTAGAAATGTGGTTTTACAGAAGCATGTTGAGAATACCATGGACAGCTAAGAAGAGTAATGAAAATGTTCTGAGACAGGTCAAAGCAAAAAGAGAGCTAATTTCCAATATTAGGAAGAAACAATCATTTTTTGGCCAATGTAATGAGAAGAGAACAACTGGAATATATTGTAACTTCTGGAAAAATTGAGGGACGAAGAGATAGAGGGAAACAAAGAGAAAAAATAGCAGACAGCTTAAGAGAATGGCTTGGCAGAAGGTCGAAAACAGAAATGTTAAATAGCTGTCGAGATCGAAAGTTGTGGAGAGACATGATCACCTACGCCAGCAGACCCGGTACTTGATGATGATGAGTACAGTTACAGACAGTTGTGGGAGAGGAGCATTTAGTAACCTCGTCTAAGGAAAAGAGGCCGGTTTCGGTCGCGAGCACTGCTTCTAGGTTCACCCAGCCTTAAATGGGTACCGGATGTGTTTAGACGAGCTGCGGTTAGCGACCTGGTAGGTCACTAAAAATACAATTGTTGGGTTTGATACTGATCATCGGTTTCCGGATTCACCGGCCTTACTTGACACACGGCCCTGCTGGGAACGAGAGAGATCACCAACGTTGTGCTGACCACTATTTTACCACGGCCCTGCTGGGAACGAGAGAGATCACCAGCGTTGTGCTGACCACTATTTTACCATGGCCCTGCTGGGAACGAGAGAGATCACCAACGTTGTGCTGACCACTATTTTACCATAAATGTTGTCGATGGTTTAAAAAAATGGCATTAACAAATTGTTGTATCTTGAGTCTATTTCTGCTGTTTGTGAATTGTCGTTTGTCCCTAGACTTCCTAGGTATTTAAATTCCTCTTGAGAACGGGCAGATCAACTCAGTGCTGCGGTAAAGCTGGTAGCAAGGAGCCAGTAGTGGGGTGTAGCGCACACTCCTGTAAGGTATGGTGACAAAAAAAAAGTAAAGTACCCCGTCACGCCAAGTATACCATACATTTTACAGACCTTCGGCACATAATCTTTGGAGTAATGTGGTCGGTTACGCCCGTGCCGCTTTATTTTCCCAGAAAAAAAATTCGGTACCCATTAAAGGCTGGGTGAACCGGAAGCCGTCGGTTGGGATCGAACCCTACCTCTTGTCCTTTGTAGTCCAGTTCACTAACCACTGAAGCTATCGTGGCTGCTAGGTATGGTGACAGCTTTACCAAAAGGAACACAAAACAATATTGACATCTCGGGCCCACATGCGACCTTTTCCGAAAACAAGATCTTCGATTATATGTTGTTCTTGTTGTTGTTGTTGTTGTTATTGTGTCTTGTTCTTGTTGTTGTTCTTGTTGTTGTTGTTGTTCTTGTTCTTGTTGTTGTTTTTGTTCTTGTTGTTGTTCTTGTTGTTATTGTTCTTGTTTTATGAAGAGGGCCGCCTGTAAGCCGAAACATCAATATCGTGTTGTCTTCCTTTTTGGTAAAGCTGTCATCATACCTTATTGGAGTCTGCTTTACACCCCAATACTGGCCCCAAATTAAATTCGTCTTCTTGTTTTAGTTGTCTGCCGTCTATAGTTATGTTAATGTTTTGTTTCTCTTTTGCGATATTCGTGACTTCTGTTTTGTTGATGTTCATTTTCATGACGTACTTTGTGTCTGTGCTGTTGAGTCTATTTAAGCGTTCTTGTAGGTCTTCTATTTTTCCATGTATTAATGCCTGATCGTTTGCAAATAGAAGCTCGATGATCTCCTCTGTTTCTCACGGGTTTGCTAACTTTACCATATTCAATAGGAGTCTGTGAAGTCTTTGATATAGAGACCTCGTGTACAGCGTCGTCGACATGTGGTTGACAGTCATACAAATTTAACAAACTGTTTAATTCTGCACATAAATACAACTATAATTTATACAACTATAATAACAATAACTATACAACTATATATTAACTATATTATAATATAATAACTAAATATTATAGTGCACACGTGACTGGAAACGATAACATTGAAATCTCTATCGACTATCGGAAACAGAAAAAAAAACATGTTGACACGCTCAAGTATTTTATTGTAAAGATACTATTTAGTTCAGGTTATCCTGTCTACATAAACCTGCCAAGTGTGAGGGAGATAAGAGTTTTCTTTTCTGAGACAAGAGTGTTGTGTTGGGAGTTGTTAAACACCATTTGTGACTTTGTTCCGCAAGTGGTCAACGATTGTGACTGGTCTAGCAGGTCGAGAAAGGACGACCACCTAGATCACAGAGGTCAAGATTGTAGTGAATCACCAACATGAGAATACCACGAAAAGTTGGGAAAGGAAACAATGGGCAAACATATATAAATATAAAAGAGCATTCTTCGATACGATCTTCAGTACTAGGAGTTAATAATGTTCAATATGGACTTTAGATTAGAGAATTTCTGTTCATGACAGGAAAAAAGGTCTCCTAAAAGTAATGACAAAAGAGGCAGATCAAGATTAACATGAACGAGTAACATCAAAAGATGAATAAGTCAGCCGATGGCAACCTGCACTATCAAAGTAAGAGAGTGCGGAAAGACGCTCCATGGTAGCAAACTTGGATGTGGAGACGGCACTTATTGATGATAATGAGATTCTAGAAAAAAAAAAAACATGAGATACAATATTAGGAGACGTATAACGAAGAATTATCAGCTCCCTCAATGAGATCGCGATGCTTGCACAGAACAGAGACAAATGGCGAGGTAAAAGATCTTTGCAAGGATTGAGACTGCTAGAAAGAACATTTAGAAAATAAGAAAGAATATCTGGGTCTATGACCTATGGGTTGGCCATGGCTCGAAAGGTCAATAGATAGATAGATAGATAGACAGACAGACAGACAGACAGACAGACAGACAGATAGATAGATAGATAGATAGATAGATAGATAGATAGATAGATAGATAGATAGATAGATAGATAGATAGATAGATAGATAGATAGATAGATAGATAGATAGATAGATAGATAGATAGATAGATAGATAGATAGATAGTAGACAGATAACAAATAATTATAACTGATCGCACGTGCGGTAGAAGATATCAAGAAATAACAAATGAAGCAGTTAGGATTTAACAGAAACAATTTTGGAGGGAGGTGGGGGGGAGGGCTGGGGGCTGGGTGGTGTAGAGGTAAGATGTCGGCCTCTAGAAACGAAGGTTCCTGGTTCGATTCCGCTGGAAAATAACACACACCCTCCTCTGGTGTCAAGGTAAGTTAGATTCGGTGTCTGTCCGTCTCGGAAAGAGGCCAAGAAAAAAAAAAACAGAACCTCCCCGTGTGCATGCTGCACACGTTAAAGAACCCTTAGTAGTTACAAATAGAAAAATAGAAGGGCAAAAAATGGCCGCTGTCTGGGCAAAATTTAATAGGAAAAATCTACCAAAAATTGTACAACTCTCGACGATAAAAATATGAGAGTGTCTATGAAGTTGGAGAATATCTGCCTGTATGGCGGGGGACACGAGCTCACGGCTGCCAATGTGAAATTTTTTTTTTTTTTTAATGATATTAACGCAAAATTTAGTTATTCGGGACTTTGTTAGAGGTATAAAGCTGGCGAAAACAAACACAAATACGTAGAAACAATAAAACACAATGCACACAATTAACAGCTAACATTAACAACAGAGGAGCCGCGATAGCTCAGTGGTTAGTGAACTGGACTACAAACGACAAGAGGAAGGGTTCGATCCCAACTGACGGCTACCGGTTCACCCAGCCTTTAATGGGTACCGGATTTTTTTTTCTGGGAAAGTAAAGTGGCACGGGTGTAATACCGACAACATTACCCCAAAAATCATGTGCTGGAGGTCTGTAAAATTTTTGTCACTAACACCATATTCCCTATACGCCACTTGGCGTGACGGGGGTACTTTACTTTTGTACACATTTAACAGCAAACACTAACAACAGACCGGGGGGGGGGGGGGTGGAGATGGGGAGGGAGGGGACATCCTCTAAAACATGATAGATAGACTACCAGGTAAACGGGACAGCATAAGGCGCCATCATAAGAAAACAACATAAGACTACGGAATAAGACAAAAGCATAAGACAACAGCGTAAGGCAATAACAAGACAACAGCGTAACAGAACATCATAAGACAACAGCGTAAGGCAATAACATAAGACAACAGCGTAAGGCAATAACATAAGACAACAGCGTAAGGCAATAACATAAGACAACAGCGTAAGGCAATAACATAAGACAACAGTGTAAGGCAATAACATAAGACAACAGCGTAAGGCAATAACATAAGACAACAGCGTAAGGCAATAACATAAGACAACAGTGTAAGGCAATAACATAAGACAACAGCGTAAGACAATAACATAAGACAACAGCGTAAGGCAATAACATAAGACAACAGTGTAACAGAACAGCATAAGACAACAGCGCAACATAACGGCAAAAGAAAACAACATAAGTATACAGAATAAAACAAGAGCATAAGACAACAGGGTAAGGCAATAATATTAGACAATAGAATAACATAACAGCATAAGACAAAAACACAAAGACAACGCGTAAGACAAAAGTATAAGATAACAACTCTATGAGCTTTCACATTCATGTCTGAATGATTATTCATTCATTGGGTGCCGTCTCCACATCGAAGGTTGTCTACCATGGAGCGGGATTTATTCATTTGGTGCCGTCTCCACATCGAGGGTTGTCTACCATGGAGCGGGATTTATTCATTTGGTGCCGTCTCCACATCGAGGGTTGTCTACCATGGAGCGGGATTTATTCATTTGGTGCCGTCTCCACATCGAGGGGAGCCGCGATAGCTCAGTGGTTAGTGAACTGGACTACAAAGGACAAGAGACCGGGTTCGATCCTGACCGACTGCTTCCAAGTTTATCCAGCCTTAAGTGGATACCGGATTTTTTCTGGGAAAGTAAAGCGGCACGGGCGTAATACCGACCACATTACCCCAAAAATCATGTGCTGTAGGTCTGTAAAATTTATGGTCACTAACACCATATTCCCTATACACCACTTGGCGTGACGGGGCTCTTTACTTTTACTTTTACGTCTCCACATCCAAGGTTGGCTACTATGGAGCGCCATTTTACTCTGTCTCTTGTCTTGATGGTGCATGTTGTCTTAGGTTTACCTGTTCACCTTTCAGGGCGATCAGCCCACTTTAGTCTTGGTCTGCCTTGTCTACCATGCACCTTCCCTTCCAAGACGACTTTCATTAGGGTATTATGTCTCTTCACTTGTTCAGACAATTTCACTTCCAAGACGACTTTCATTAGGGCATTATGTCTCTTCACTTTGTTCAGACAATTTCACTTCTCTTTTTCGAATTGTGTTAAGTAGTTCTTTTTTTTTAATTTACATTATTTTCAGCTGATTCAGAACTTCCCTGTTTGTCTTCTTTTCCTTCCACCCAATTCTTCCCATTTTCCTATAGATCCAGTTTTCAAAAGCTTCCAATTCCTACTCATTTCTTACTTATTAATGTACACATGTTTTGGACTACACAGGAATAATAGACAGATAATAACAATTTACAATGATTCATTACTGCCAACATCTGCAGGCAATTAAGATTTATCTGTCTATATTTAAAAAAAAAAATTAAATATCGCTTTGTTATATTATCACTACTTTTTTAAAAAAACAAAATGTGTAATGTGGCAAGAAGTTACATCCCTTTGTTTGATCTTCAATTTAAAAAAATAAAAATTATCTTCTTTCCTTCCTCATCTGCCTTTCAGCGTCGAGGGGAGATATACTTTTCTTTTGCTCTTCTGTTCGCCTCTGCTGCTGTTACGTTTCCTAGTGTTGCTAATATTCCATCGATCCATCTTTTTCGTGGTCGACCATTGGGTCTGGTATTCTCACAACGTTTGCTGAAGGCTTGTTGTGTTGCGTTTTGATCTTTCTGCATTGTCACGTGGCCAAATCATTTTATCTGTTGTTTCCTTATATATTCTATGGCGGGGTCTATTCCTTGCTTTTTTAAAATCAGTTCTTCATTTCTGATCTTATAAGTAAAGTAAAGTACCCCCGTCACGCCAAGTGGCGTTTAGGGAATATGGTGTTAGTGACCATATATTTTACAGACCTTCAGCACACGATTTTTGGGATAATGTGGTCGGTATTACGCCCGTGCCACTTTACTTTCCCAGAAAAAAAAAAAATCCGGTACCCATTAAAGGCTGGGTGAACCAGAAGCCGTCGGTTGGGATCGAACCCCACCTCTTGTCCTCTGTAGTCCAGTTCACTAACCACTGAGCTATTTCTGACCTTATCTCTCAGACAAAATAATGACAATGTACAAAAATAACGTTAACTTAACAAACCTGACAGCCTAAAAGTGCAGATCAGACACGGTAATCCAGTTTTTGACGGGCAATCGTCTACCAGTGACAGGAAACTGGATACGAGATTGATTCAAAGGGATGTACTGTAATTTGCTTCTTGGTTTGAAGCAGTTAAGTTGGGGCTAAACTGGATTTCTCTGGGACGGCAGTCACAAGACGTGTTATATCCGATTTCTATTTCACGCTTTCAATAAACTAGACGTAGCTGATGTCATAATTAGCTCTGATATTTTAGTTCTTTGGTTACTGTTTCATGAATGTAATATAACTATGCATCTTTTGTAGTGAAAGAAATATACATTATAATACTATATAAAATGTATAAAAATATAAAAGTATATAAAAGTATGAAAAATATACTAGGCAATATCAAGCAAATAACACTAGGGCTACCTAAATCTAAGAATAGCAAAATGTTATATTATCAACATTTCTTTATGGCGCAGAAACATGGACATTAGACAATAAAACAGAGCAGAAAATTGAATCCTTGTGAAGTGTGGATTTATAGAACATGAAGAATTTGATGGGAAGAAAAGAAAACAAACGATGGAGTTTTAAAATAACTAAAAAATAGAAAAGAGAACTACTAAACACAATTCAAACAAGATAAATAAGATTTTTGGGGTATGTTAAAAACCAGCCGCCTACTAAAAGTAATAATGGAAGGGAAAATACAAGGTAAAAGTCAGACCAAGACTAACATGGACGAGTACCATCAAAAGGTAGACAAGTCAGCTTATGACAACCTGCACCATCAAAGCAAGAGACAGAGTGGAATAGCGCTGCATGGTAGCCAACCTTCGATGCGGAGACGCCACTCAATGATGTTGATATTGAAAGAAATCACAAAAGAAATGTCAAGACCACACTTTGGTATAAGTAATGTTGGCGCCAGTATTTTCATCGTCAGCATAACATTTATGTGTGGTCAGTATGACGCCAGACCGCCTCATTTTATCCGAGAAATTTTTCAGGTTTTTATTTTTAGACAGTTTTTGTAGAAATTAATTAAGAGACATTGATGGCATTTGCAGTGAGAAAAAAAATCTGCGGTAAGAAAAAATCCAACAAAAAACAGAGAAGTCATTTTCTTTTAGATTTGTGATATAAGCAATAGGGGACGCTGAGACAGAAAGGTTAAGTAAAGTTTTAAAAAGAATACAGAAGAAATGACCATGGAAGGAATACACCGTCAACGCTGAATGACAGCACTTGATGATGGTTGTTTACTGACAAAGATAAATATAGGATTGGGGGGGGGGGGTTAGCTAACTCTTTGCGTCAGGATTAAGAGAGTCAGCTAACTCTTTGCGTCGAGATCAAGAGAGTCAGAACCTAGGTCCTGATTTAGACGTGGTGAGTCTCTAAATTAATCAAAACTTTAGGACCTCCTCCCTTCCCCATAAACACGTACACCTGAAAGTCTTACAACACCTAAAAGTCTTACAACACAAGAAAGTCTTACAATACCTGAAAGTCTTACAACACCTAAAAGTCTTACTACACCTGAAAGTCTTACAACACCAGAAAGTCTTACAACACCTAAATGTCTTACAACACCAGAAAGTCTTACAATACCGGAAAGTCTTACAACACCTAAAAGTCTTACAACACCTGAAAGTCTTACAACGCCTGACATCACGTACTCGTATGAAAAATGTGCAGTCTCCAAATAAATTCTGACAATTGTGTGAGGCCTCTCGGATTGTGTGCCCCCAGGCTGTAGCTTAATGTGGCTTCTAGGTCAAGCAAGCCCTGGTCATAACTAATTAAGAACTTGCACCACCAAGATGGGGAGCCGCGATAGTTCAGTGGTTAGTGAACTGGACTACAAAGGAGAAGAGGTAGGGTTTGATCTCAACCGACGGCTTCTGGTTCACCCATCCTTTAATGGGTACCGGATTTTTTTTTCTGGGAAAGTAAAGCGGCACGGGCGTAATACCGACTACATTGCCCCAAAAATCGTGTGCCGAAGGTCTGTAAAATATATGGTCACTAACACCATAATCCCTATACGCCACTTGCCGTGATGGGGGTACTTTATTTATTTATTTATTTTTTTACCACCAAGATGGCAGCCTGGGAAGGTTTGTGGAGATAGTAAAGGGAAGACAATCCATGACAAACGGAAGTAATCGACAGTCGAATCCAGATAATCACTAGTATACACAATTCAAAATTGGCGCCTCAGCGACGTGTAGACAGGCACCCCAGACTGCTGAACACATACTTCAATAATGTATGGGTTATAGTTAAAAATAAAAAAAGTTACGAGCTCCGTCAAGCCAAGTTGCTTATAGGGAATATGGTGTTAGTGACCATAATTTTTACAGACCTTCGGCACATGATTTTTGGGGTAATGAGGTCAGTATTACACCCGTGCAGCTTTACTTTCCCAGAAAAAATCCGGTGCCCAATTAAGGCTGGGTGAACCTGGAAGCCGTCGATCAGAATCGAACCCTACCTCTTGTTCTTAGTAGTCCAGTTCACTAACCTCTGACCTGTCGCGGCCCACTATTGAATACAGTAGAATGATGAAAATCGATTTGCCCATAGATACAAAACTACAGACAACAAAACTATATGGGCCACTGTAAGACTTAGAAGAAACAGTCAAATTTATACAAGAAACGACATTGCAGATATAGACCATCGCGACCTAGATCTTCTTAGATATATTCAGCAATATGACGTTTTCAACCATCGTAACCTACATCTCTCAGATATATTCAGCAATATGACGTTTTCAACCATCGTAACCTACATCTCTCAGATATATTCAGCAATATGACGTATTCAACCATCGTAACCTACATCTCTCAGATATATTCAGCAATATGACGTTTTCAACCATCGTAACCTACATCTCTCAGATATATTCAGCAATATGACGTTTTCAACCATCGTAACCTACATCTCTCAGATATATTCAGCAATATGACGTTTTCAACCATCGTAACCTACATCTCTCAGATGTATTCTTCAATATGACGTATTCAAATATCGCAACCTACATCTCTCAGATATATTCAGCAATATGACGTATTCAAAAAATGAGTATATTAGATGAGAGATCACAACAGCTAGGACTAAAGATTAATAGAGATAAGACCAACATTATGAGAATTAATGCAGTTGGCAATAACCAAATAAAACTAGGAGAAATACCTCTACTAGACGTACAATCTTATATATATCTGGGCAGTAATATAGATAAAGAGGGAGGAACAGAAAACGATACCAAATAAGGATATCAAAAGCAAGAGGAGCTTTCATTGCACTGGGAAACATATGGAAATCCAAAGAAATTAGGCTAAATACAAAAATACAAATTTTCAACTCCAATGTTAAGTCGGTTCTATTATATGGCTGTGAAACATGGAGAATAACAAAATTGACAATCACGAAGGTACAGACTTTCATTAATGGATGCTTGCGCAGAATAAAGGGATGGAAATGGCAGGACAAAGTCACAAACGTGGAATTATGGAAATGTACCGGTCAAATACCAGTGGATAAAGAAATACAGCGAAGACAATGGCGATGGATAGGACACACACTACGGAAACCAACTGAGAGTATTACACAACAGGCCCTTTTTTGGAATCCCCAGGGGAAAAGACAAAGAGGAAGACCAAGGAATTCTTGGAGAAGACAGATTGAAGCAGAGATGAAGATGATGGGGAAGACATGGAATGATCTTAAAAGAATTGCAAAAAACAGAACGACTTGGAAAGTGTTTGTTGAAGACCTATGCTCCACTGGGAGCTAAAAGGTAGAAGACGTATTCAACCATCGTAACCTACATCTCTCAGATATATTCAGCAATATGACGTATTCAAATATCGCAACCTACATCTCTCAGATATATTCAGCAATATGACGTTTTCAACCATCGTAACCTACATCTCTCAGATATATTCTTCAATATGACGTTTTCAACCATCGTAACCTACATCTCTCAGATATATTCAGCAATATGACGTATTCAAATATCGCCACCTACATCTCTCAGATATATTCAGCAATATGACGTATTCAAATATCGCCACCTACATCTCTCAGATATATTCAGCAATATGACGTATTCAAATATCGCCACCTACATCTCTCAGATATATTCAGCAATATGACGTATTCAAATATCGCAACCTACATCTCTCAGATATATTCAGCAATATGACGTTTTCAACCATCGTAACCTACATCTCTCAGATATATTCAGCAATATGACGTTTTCAACCATCGTAACCTACATCTCTCAGATATATTCAGCAATATGACGTATTCAAATATCGTAACCTACATCTCTCAGATATATTCAGCAATATGACGTATTCAAATATCGTAACCTACATCTCTCAGATATATTCAGCAATATGACGTATTCAAATATCGTAACCTACATCTCTCAGATATATTCAGCAATATGACGTATTCAAATATCGTAACCTACATCTCTCAGATGTATTCAGCAATATGACGTATTCAAATATCGTAACCTACATCTCTCAGATATATTCAGCAATATGACGTATTCAAATATCGTAACCTACATCTCTCAGATATATTCAGCAATATGACGTATTCAAATATCGTAACCTACATCTCTCAGATGTATTCAGCAATATGACGTATTCAAATATCGTAACCTACATCTCTCAGATGTATTCTTCAATATGACGTATTCAAATATCGTAACCTACATCTCTCAGATGTATTCTTCAATATGACGTATTCAAATATCGTAACCTACATCTCTCAGATGTATTCTTCAATATGACGTATTCAAATATCGTAACCTATTTTTCTCAAGCCGAAAGGCTGAGGGGGTTTTCCCGAAATCATCCAAACTATTGTGACGTCTTGCGCTATACTAGCTATAGACGACTGACGTCATTCACCTCCCCCCGTCCCCCCACCTCCCCGCTCGTAATGCTGAAAACGTCACATGGTTTGGGTGATCCCACCCCCATCAACACTTCGGTTTGAGAGCTATGGGTGGTTTTGAACAGACAATGCTTCAGACGAGTGACAGACAGAGAAATAGAATATGAGAAAAGAGAAAACGCTGACTGATGCATGCAAGTACATTAGCAACAATACAAGCTACGTTCATACATGGAACAAAACAAACAATAACATTAAAATATTGTGAAAACAGGAATGGCGTAAAGGGAACTATCTCATTGGTTTCTCAACGTTAGTATCGTTGGCTTGTTTTCTGGCTATAGTAGAGCTAGTTATGGGAGTCTATACGTTGTTCTCAGAGTTGAGTAAGCAGGAAGGAGAGTTCTGACTACAGTAGAGCTAGTTATGGGAGTCTATACGTTGTTCTCAGAGTTGAGTTAGCAAGAAGGGCAGTTCTGACTACAATAGAACTAGTTATGGGAGTCTATACGTTGGCAATGCATAAAAAACAGCATGCAAGAATCCTGCAACACCTTGCCCAAAAAGGAAAGTAACAAAAAACAAAAATGGATAACTGACAAAATCTTTTAAAAATGGAAGAAAGAAGACAAGCGAAAAACACTACCAGATACAAGAATATAGACAATGAAATACGGAGAATGTGCAAAAAGGCAAAAGAAGACTGGCTCAACCAAAGATGTCTAGAAGTCGAAACTATGGAAAGTAAACAAAACTTAAGAGAGATGCACACAGAAATAAAGAGGATGACGAATAAAGACAAAAAAGCTACAGGAAACGGATGTATTGCAAACAAAGAGGGAAGAATGCTAACAGACAACAAAGATATAATAGATAGATGGCAAGAATATATAACAGAATTATTTCATGACTAAAGGGACAAAAAGCCAGATATAAAATGTACATACAACTATAAAATCCTGAAATCTGAAGTAGAAAAAGCTATAAAAACAATGAAAAAGGGAAAAGCAGCAGGGCCTGACAATATACAGATAGAGATGATACAGGCTCTAGAAGAGTTTGGCGTCGAAGTGATCACAGACATATGCAATGACATATACCATACAGGATACATACCAAACGATCTAAAAACATCAACTTTCATTGCATCGCCTAAAAAGAATGGTGCAGTTGAATGCAGTGATTTTAGAACAATAAGCCTAATGAGCCAGGTAACCAAAATTTTACTAAAAGTTATACAAGGAAGGATTCAGAAAAAAAATCAATACTGAATTAGATGAGCAACAATTTGGATTCAGGAAAAACAGTGGGACAAAAGAAGCCATATTCAGCATGAGGACATTGATTGAAAAGTACACAGAAGTAAACAAACCAATATATGCCTGCTTCATAGACTACACCAAAGCTTTCGATAGAATACACCATAACCAACTTATAGACTGCCTAAAAGATATAAATCTGGACGACACAGACATACGACTGATATGTAATTTGTACTGGGAGCAAACAGCAATAATAAAATATAACAAGGAGAACTCTACACCCATGGACATAAAAAGAGGAGTAAGACAGGGATGCGGGTGTCCGGTTAGCGCAATCGATAGGCGGTTGGCTTACCACGGCAACAGCCGGGGTTCGTAATCCTGGCGAGGACACCTGGGTTTTACTAATTCCCTAAAAATTAGTAGGAGCCGCGATAGCTCAGTGGTTAGTGAACTGGACTACTACGGACAAGGGGTAGGGTTCGATCCCAACCGACGGCTCCGGGTTCACCCAGCCTTAAAATGGGTACCGGATTTTTTTCTGGGAAAGTAAAAGCAGCACGGGCGTAATACCGACCACATTACCCCAAAAATCATGTGCTGAAGGTCTGTAAAATATAGGGTCACTAACACCATATTTCCCTATACGCCACTTGGCGTGACGGGGGTACTTTACTTTTTACTTTAAGACAGGGATGCATCCTATCACCAAGCTTGTTCAATCTATACACTGAGCAAATCTTTAAAAACATCTCAGAGATGCCAGGCCTAAACATTAATGGGAAGATAATCAATAACCTAAGATATGCTGATGATACTGTTCTACTAGCAGAAAATCCTAAAGACCTACAACAATTGCTTAATGTGACAAACAAAACAAACACAAAATATATGGACTAGAAATGAATATCAAAAAGACTAAAACTATGATCATAAACAAAGAAAACTCTCAAGACCTACAATTAAATATCACAGTTGAGGGAATACATCTGGAGACAGTCCAGAGTTACAACTACCTGGGACATACTATAACCAATGATGGAAAATGCAAAACTGAAATAAACAAAAGAATAGGTATGACAAAAAGTAATTTTAATGCCATGAAAAATATACTAACAACAAAACAAATATCAGCAGGGCTGAAACTAAGAATGGCAAAATGTTACATCTTCTCAATATTCCTGTATGGTTTAGAAACATGGACATTAGACAAGAAAACAGAACAGTAAATTGAAGCCTTTGAAATGTGGATTTATAGAAGAATAGGTAGAATTGGATGGAAACAAAAGATAACAAACAAGAAAGTTTTAAAACAACTGAAAATAAAAAGAGAACTACTAAATACAATTAAGACAAGACAAATGAAATTTTGGGGGCATGTTAAAAGACACAACAGACTACTAAAAGTAATATTGGAAGGAAATATACAAGGCAAAAGAGGCAGAGGCAGACCAAGACTAACATGGACGAGTAACATCAAAAGATGGTCAAGTCAATCTATGACAGCCTGCACCATCAAAGCAAGCAGAGTAGAATGGCGATCCATGGTAGCCAACCTTCGTTGCGTAGCAGGCACACGATGATGATGATGATGATGATATGGGAGTCTATACGTTGTTCTCAGAGTTATGGAGTTTGTAAGAAGGGCAGTTCTGACTACAATAGAACAAGTTATGGGAGTCTATACATGGTTCTCAGAGTTGTGGAGTTAGCAGGAAGGACAGTTCTGACTACAAAGAACTAGTTATGGGAGTCTATACATGGTTCTCAGAGTTGTGGAGTTAGCAGGAAGGACAGTTCTGACTACAATAGAACTAGTTATGGGAGTCTATACATGCTTCTCAGAGTTATGGAGTTAGCAAGAAGGGCACTTCTTACTATAATAGAACTAGTTATGGGAGTCTATACATGGTTCTCAGAGTTATGGAGTTTGTAAGAAGGGCACTTCTTACTATAATAGAACTAGTTATGGGAGTCTATACATGGTTCTCAGAGTTATGGAGTTAGCAAGAAGGGCACTTCTTACTATAATAGAACTAGTTATGGGAGTCTATACATGGTTCTCAGAGTTATGGAGTTTGTAAGAAGGGCAGTTCTGACTACAGTAGAACAAGTTATGGGAGTCTATACGTTGTTCTCAGAGTTATGGAGTTTGTTAGAAGGCAGTTCTGACTACAATAGAACTAGATATGGGAGTCTATACGTGATTCTCAGAGTTATGGAGTTGTAAAGGGCAGTTCTGACTACAATAGAACAAGTTATGGGAGTCTATACGTTGTTCTCAGAGTTATGGAGTTTGTAAGAAGGGCAGTTCTGACTACAGTAGAACAAGTTATGGAGTCTATACGTTGTTCTCAGAGTTATGGAGTTTGTTAGAAGGCAGTTCTGACTACAATAGAACTAGATAGTCTATAATTCTCAGAGTTATAGTTTGTAAGAAGGGCAGTTCTGACTACAATAGAACAAGTTATGGGAGTCTATACGTTGTTCTCAGAGTTATGGAGTTTGTAAGAAGGGCAGTTCTGACTACAGTAGAACAAGTTATGGGAGTCTATACGTTGTTCTCAGAGTTATGGAGTTTGTTAGAAGGCAGTTTTGACTACAATATAACTAGATATGAGAGTCTTCACATGGTTCTCAGAGTTATGGAGTTAGCAAGAAGGGCAACTTTCTCATTCTCAAGTGTTACGGCTTACAATGAGAGACATTTCTTACAATCGTGGATCACTGTGGACAAAGTTAGGTATGATTCCAGACATAAAGAAACAGATAAAATGGTTTGGTCACGTGATATGACAGAAAGACCAAAACAAAATACAACGAGCCTTCATTAAGCATCGCAAGAACACTAGACCCAAGGGCCGACCACGAAGAAGATGAATTGATGGAATATTAGAAACACTAGGGGGCCTCGCACCCGACCGAGCTACCGACGTTCGGACAACCCGTGTTCGATTCCTGCAGGAAGCAGTGTGAGTTGTACTCGTGGTTAGAAAAAGAATACCCCCGCAGTCGACCCAGCCGCTGGCAGAAATGGATACCAGGATAGTACTCTGGGAAGGTGAGGAATGCCGCCTCGCATTGTGAGTTTCGATGCTTGAAGTGACACTATCCAGAAGTCTCCGAACACTTCTGGACAGCCGACCGAGCACATATGGGTGAAAACCCGCGTGCTAAGACGCCGATTCAATTCTCATACTTTACCTTTAGAAAGGGTTTCTAAGATGGCGGATCTAGTCCACTTTCTCTCGATCGCTGCAAAAAATGCATTCGATGTCTGATTAATTTCAGCTCTCCATTGCACTCCTATGCGTTAAAGTCAAGATAATGATCTACTTATTACATCTGCGCTGATAAAACAATGTCGTACGCCGGCGATATTCCTTTTTCAACAAATCAAGTGTTGTGAATGCGACCTTCCATCGTCTAGGCTTGTTCTGCTATTTACGTCACATTGGTGCTGTTCATGACCGTTGATGGATTTGCTTGACGCAAGTTATTTATATGTTCTCATTAAATGTGAACTGCTTCGTCAGCCGCAGTTTTATCTCTTTAGGGACTTTGCACCGTGTTCTGTTCGTCGTAAGCTGCTTTCACTAGAGTAATCAAGAATCTAAAGGGCGCGTCATTGCTGTGCTTGCGCCTTTGTTATGTATGCTACGTCATCGTAATGGCTCATCGTAAATCCCTAGACCGGCGTTACACTAATCTTATGGTCTGTTGTTTGATGTGCGACGGGGATAATCTGACGACTAACTGTGTGTTTATATGTTCGGAATTGGAGGCAACAACGATGGCCTAACATCATCAAGCGCTATACATTTTAACAAAAATATGACGATCATCATTTTCAGGAGGACGTGAACTTCGGGTATATGATGGATAGGCGGCAGGAACCATTGAAGGCTATGCATGAAAAGTGTTCCTTGTTGCAGTTTCCTCATATTCCAAGTCCATGGGGGACTGGTTGGTCTCGAGGCATGTCGCCGGCCTCGGGACAGAGAGGTTGTGGGTTCAAATCTCGGCTCTACCGGTTGGGATTTTTATTTCTGATTTCTCTCTGCGACAACCACCCCTGGTCTCAGCAGCGAGGTCCGGCTTGAAACGTCAGTTACTCATCGACGGAAAAAAATATGAGTACCTCCGAAGTCGGAGTTATCTGCCTGTGCGGCGAGGGACCCTGTGCACACGGCTGCCAGGGAAAAATGGATTAACACGCAAAATTCAGTTCCTAGTCTCTAGGGACTTCGAACAGAAGAGCAAAAAGACCGCAAATTATATCCCCCTCCCCTACCTCGATGGTGAAAGGCAAATAAGAGAGGAAGGACGAAGATTTAAAGAAAGATCACCTTATTCTGATGTTACTATGTGAATACCATACGACATGCCACAAAACACCAAATTCCACTTACCGATGTCACAATAAATAAATAATGGTTTCATCAACGCATCTATTGAATAAAATAACAAGTATTCTTCTTCTTCTACCTTTTTAGCTCCCAGTGGAGCATAGGTCTTCAACAAACACTTTCCAAGCCGTTTTGTTTCTTGCCATTCTTTTAAGAATGATTCCATGTCTTCCCCATCATCTTCATCTCTGCTTCTATCTGTCTTCTCTAAGAATTCCTTGATCTTCCTCTGTGTCTTTTCCCCTGGGGATTCTAAAAAAAGGGCCTGTTGTGTAATACTCTCAGTTGTCTTCCGTAGTGTGTGTCCTATCCATCGCCATCGTCTTCGCTGTATCTCTTTATCCACTGGTATTTGACTGCTACATTTCCATAATTCTATGTCAGTGATTTTGTCCTGTCATTTCCATCCTTTTATTTTGCGTAAGCATCCATTAATGAAAGTCTGTATCTTCATGATTGTCAATTTGGTTGTTCTCCATGTTTCACATCCATATAATAGGACCGCCTTAAAATTTGAGTTGAAAATTTTATTTTTGTATTTAACCTAATTTCTTTGGATTTCCATATGTTTCCCAGTGCAATGAAAGCTCCTCTTGCTTTTGATATCCTTATTTTGGTATCATTTTCTGTTCCTCCCTCTTTATCTATATTACTGCCCAGATATATGTCAGATTGTACATCTAGTAGAGGTATTTCTCCTATTTTTATTTGGTTATTGCCAAATGTATTAATTCTCATAATGTTGGTCTTATCTCTATTAATCTTCAGTCCTAGCTGTTGTGATCTCTCATCAAGTATGCTCATTTTATCCTGCATCTGTTGATGGCTGCGTGATAGGAGAGCTATGTCATCAGCAAAGTCTAAATCATCAAGTTGTTTGGTCAATGACCACTGGATCCCATCTCTGTTGTTTTGAGTTATTTTCATAATCCAATCTATGGCCAGTAGAAAGAGAAATGTAGACAGAAGGCATCCCTGCCTTACTCCTGTTCTTATTTCAAATGCTTCTGTAAGCTGTATTTCATGCACCACACTACATTTTGTTTCTTCATACATTGTTTTTTATCAGGCTAATAAACTTTATGGGGATTCCGTAATGACTCAGCAACTTCCAAAGCATTCTTCTGTCTAAACTATCAAATGCCTTTTCGTAATCTATAAATCCAATATAAAGTGGGGATTTTAGTTCTAAACTTTGTTCAACTATTATACGTAGAGTAGTTATTTGATCAGCACATGATCTGTTCTTCCTAAAACCTGCTTGTTCATCTCTCAAATGTTTCTCTATGGCCTCTTTTATTCTCTCCAGAAAGATTCTGCTTAATATTTTTCCTGGCACTGATAGTAGCATAATTCCCCTATAATTTGTGCACTCCTGTAAACTTCCTTTCTTTGGTAGTTTGATCATATAACCTTCTTTCCAGTCTTTAGGTATTTCTTCCCTCTCCCAAATTTTATCTAATAGATTATGTAACATCTTGGTAGAGGTGTTAATATCTGCTTTGATGGCTTCCGAAGGAATTTCATCTGGTCCTGTGGCTTTACCATTTTTTAATAGTTTGATGGTTTTCATTATTTCTTCTTTGCTTGGTTTTCCACAGTTAACGTGTAACTCTTCTTCTGCTGGTAGTATATCTGGAGGATTATTTGAGCCGGGTCTGTTCAAAAGTTCTTCAAAGTGCTCTTTCCATCTCTCCCATTTGTTCCCTTATATTACTAAGCAGATTTCCTTTCTTATCTTTAATAAAGGCATTGATCTGTTTGTATTTTCCACTTAATTTCTTTGTGCTGTTGTACAGTTCTTTCATATTCCCTTTATTTGCTGCTTCTTCTGCCTCTTTAGCTAGTTCATCTATATATTTCTTCTTATCCCTTTTAATGCATCTTCTCACTTCTTTGTTCACCTCTGTGTAAGCTTCCTGTGTCTTGGCTTTATTACTTCTCGTTTTGCTTTTATTTATGTCTGCTTTCTTGTTCTTTCTTTCTTTAATTTTATCCACGGTCTCTGTTGTCACTCATGCCTTATTCTGGCGTTCTCTTTTCCCCAGTGTTTCTTCGCATGTCTCTTTCCATATATCTTTTACCTGTTTCCATTGATCTTCTATATTTATTGTATTCTCTAGTTGTTGGAGGACTTGGTATTTGTTTGATATTGTGACTGCGAATTTATCTTTAATTCCTTGTTCTTTAAGAAACCCTACATTGAAATACTTTCTACCCTTATTCGTTGTAGTATACCTATTTAGCTTAAGTTTAAGAGTGGCTATCAGAAGATGATAATCAGAAGCTACATCTGCCCCTCTATATACTTTTACATCCTGTAAGGATGACTTAAACTTATTATTAATACATATGTGATCAAATTGATTTTCCGTTCTATGATCTGGTGACACCTATGTAGCTTTGTGTATTCTTTTATGTTGGAATATTGTTACTCCTAGGCTCACTTGATTAAGGGCGCAGAAATTCACAAATATCTCCCCATTCTCGTTTATATCTCCAAGTCCATGTTTTCCCATAATCTCTTCGAAGCCTCTGTTGTCTGATCCTACTTTAGCATTTAGGTCTCCCATCAAGATTATAATATCCTTGACTCGTCTTGCATCCATCTGACATTGTAGCTGTTTATAGAAATCATCTTTAACTAAATCATCCTTATCGTTGGTTGGTACATAGCATTGGATAATGTGTAATTTTATTTTGTTTTTGGTTGTTTTAAATGTTGCTCTCATTAGTCTTGGTCCTACTGCTTCCCATTCTATTAGTGTCTTCTGTGCATTCCTTGATAACATTATAGCTACCCTTTCACTATGTTGTGCTCCAGGTTCCTGGTGTCCTGATGATAAAATCATCTCTCCTGTATTTAGTTTTATTTTACCTATTCCTAGCCATCTTGTTTCACACATTCCCAGAATATCTATCTTGTAGTTTGTCATTTCTGCTGCTACCTGTGCAGATTTTCCCTGTTCGTTTAGAGTACGAACATTCCAGGTGCCAATTCTGGAGGATTTCCTGGTAGACAAAGGGTGAGCCGGCAACCCGGACTCCTTACGGCTTTCTCCTACTTGTGCCATACGTCTCTTAGACAGAGAGCTCTTATCTTTCCTGGATGGCGGATTTACTTTTATACTTTTCTTTGACTTGTCCAAGTTTGTGAAGTTTTTTCGGCTTATTTTTTTACAGTATGGGATAGCCAGTCACATGCCCAACCCTCCTTTCTCGCCTCTTACGAACATGCCTGGTAGGGTACAGCGCCGTTATTCTTTACTCCCCTTTCGGACCCCGGCAGCGTACGTGCGATGTTATATATATATTTTTACTTCTAAAAGAAATGCGGGAACGCAATCACGCAGTTGCAAAACACAAACACACACACAGAGACACACGGGAGACAGTCGTAATGTACCAGGCCTTTTAATCTCCCGTGTACTTCACTTACAAAAAATGTTATATTTATAAAATTATGATTCACAATCGTGTCCCACTCGCTACAAAACCCAACATTTCTGTTATAGTTTTACCATTAATGAGGATATTGCCAAGAAATTAGAAGCGGACTTACTTCATTTTGTGAGAAATGTAGCGATATCTTAACTTCTGTTGGAAGTGGCCGCCATTTGCTTCCAAAAAGGAAAATAGTTATTGAGGAGATGTCTAGTTCTGTAACCAGTTTGACGCTCTATATTTATGTTACATTCATCATTTATTGCAATGCCTTTGGGCTGTTCTGGTTTTAAAAAAGTCCGTATATATATCCTGCTTAATCTCTCTCTTTCTCTCCCTTTCTCTTTCTCTCTCTCGCTCTCTCTCGTTCTCTCTCGCTCTCTCTCCCTCTCTCTCTCGCTCTCTCTCTTTCTCTCTCTCTCTTTGTTTCTCTCTATATATCTCTCTCTTTCTTTCTCTATTTGTCTCTCTCAATGTATCTCTCTCTATTTCTC